>KN485445.1:0-17820 GCA_000787095.1 Periophthalmodon schlosseri | reverse complement strand
CCTACACCACATGTTTAGACCCACTATGCAAATGAACGAGCCGTATCTTTGCATTGACTTTTCTTACCTCACTTGAAGGCTGTATTTGTCGCCTTGCCACACGGATGCCGGCTGGAAACGCTTGGAGGGCAGGAACATCTGAAAGAACAAACAAAACAAGTGCAAAGGATTAGTTTTTTTTTTATATTTGGCACAAAGATCAAGGCAGTACTTGGCAACATCATATGAATATGAAAATAGTTTTGGGGAGAAAAACAGCTCACCTTTGTCTCAGAGTCGCCGCTCTTCTCTTCCTCGTACAAGCAGCTTTCCTCCAGGGATGAAGACGTGCCGTCGTGGTAGAAATTCTGGTGACCCGTGTAGATGTTGGAAGAGATGATTTCACTGGGAACGCTGGTAAACAAGGTGTCACTTTTCGAAGGCCGATTTCTAGTGCCGCAACTGATTTTGCACGTGATCGCTACCACTACTATAGCAATCAACAGCAGTGCACAACCCCCACTGAGGACTATAATAATAATGAGTGAGCCGTCCCAGTCTATGCCTTCATCATTTGGCTGCAGCACAATGACAACTTGGTCCTCTGAGGCTTCCATATCTGAGACTATGAATCTGATAGAGGCAGTGCTGAGGAGTGGAGACCTGCCATTGTCTGTCACCTTAATTTGCATCTCGAGAATGTCTCCTATCTCGGCGGTCAGGTATTGTTTTAAGGCGATTTCTCCTGTGTTTTTGTTAATAGTGAAAAGCTTGGGGTCACCTTGGACGATCTGGTAGGACAGCTCGCCGTTCACGCCCTCATCTTCGTCAAAGGCGGCCACGCGGAGAGCCAGGTAACCGGCGGGAGCGTTGAATGGCAGGCCAACGTCGGCAGAGTCGTTAACAAGGACGGGGTAGGTAAAGTAAGGGGTGTTGTCGTTTTGGTCGACGACTTTGATGCGGATGGTGGAGGTGCTGGAGAGGGAGGGGGAGCCGCTGTCTTCTGCCTGGATGACCAGTTCAAGTTGCTTTAGGGATTCATAATCAAATGACCGTAAGGTGTAGATGGAGCCGGTATTGGAATCTACTGACACATATGTTGACAGTGGGGATCCACCTGGCACCTCTGAATCAATAAGTTTGTATGAAACTTTAGCATTCTTGGCTACATCAGAGTCACGGGCCACAACTGTCATCACATAGGAACCGGGGATGTTGTTTTCAATCACTCCAACCTCATAAAGAGATTTGCTAAACAGTGGCGCATTGTCATTCTCATCTGTGACACGGATTGTGTACTGTCTGACTGTTTTAAACGGAGGGCTGCCCAGGTCTTCAGCCACCACAGTCAGGTTGTACTCAGGAATCTTCTCTCTGTCAAGCGTGGTGGTGGTGGTGATCATGAAAGTGTCCCCGTAGGCTTGCTGCAGGGTGAAATGCTCGTGGCCGAGGAGGGAGACGCGCACGTAGCCGTTGGAGCCCGAGTCGCTGTCCGAGGTGCTGATGAGAGCCACAAAACTCTCCGCGGCTGCAGCCTCCGTGATGTACGCCACGCCGTCGCTCGTGGACGTCATTGGCTTGATGATGATCTCTGGTGCGTTGTCGTTTACGTCCACTACGTCGATCAGCACTTTGCAGCTGGAGGAGAGAGAGTTATCCCCCAAGTCAGACGCTTTAATATTGAGCTCGTAAGACTTCCTCTTCTCGTAATCGACCGGGGATTTTAGGGTCACGTCCCCGGTGTAAAAGTCGATGTGGAAAAGTTTCCGCGCCTCAGGTGAGAGTCCATCTGCGAACGTGTACGTCACCTCTCCGTTTACGCCGTCATCAGGGTCAAATGCGTGCACGCGCAAAACTCTGTGACCGACAGGGGAGTCTTCGTTCAGCTCAACTTTGAGAGAAGTGTGCTCAAAAGTAGGTCTGTTGTCGTTAAAGTCCAAAACTTTGATGTAGACTGTCACCGAGCCTGACTTTGAAGGCGTGCCACCGTCAGACGCGGTTACTTCGACTATGTAAGAATCCTCAACTTCTCTGTCCAGCTCCTGTATCAGCACCAGCTCCGCATACTTCACCGCATCATCACGGTGGCGCACTTCAATGGCAAAGTGAGTAGACGCACTGATATTGTAACTTTGAATGTAGTTTTCACCGACGTCTTGATCCAAAGCGATGTCTAGAGGGAATCGGGAGTTGACTGGAACATTCTCAACTATTTCAATGCGCGTCTCGTTTTGCGGAAAGCGTGGCGCGTGGTCGTTGATGTCTTTCACCTCGATTTCAACGTGGATGAGTTGGAATTTCTCTTTGATGAAGGCGACAACGTCAAAGGAGATGAGGCAACGGGGCGTCCTGGGGCAAAGCTCTTCTCTGTCTATTCTCTCTGCCACGCTCAAAAGTCCGTCAATCTCTCTCATCTGAATCACAGACGAGTTGCTCTCTTGCATGAAGCGGAACGAAGTGTCGGGGTCCTCAGCCGGGTCGATCTTCAAATCCTGAGACAAGTTTCCTATTTGTGTTCCGGGTGCGTCTTCTTCGTACGTGAAATATCTGGTGGTAGTGCAGTGAGCCAGATGAAGAAACAGCAGAAAAAGTAATCCTCCAGCTCCCATCACTGGTCCCATGTTGAGGGCGGTTAAAAAGTACTTTAAAAACTCATAAATCATGCACAAAGTTCGCTTGTTCGCTGTCAGGTGAAATGTTAACTGTGATCACGTCTGACTTCTGTGGCTCTATAAACCCTGGTGTATGCAAATGAGCTGCCCACCTCGACCAATGGCCTCGCGGCGCCCGGGCCAAACGGAACAGACGTTTGTCTGTTTCACACCTAGGTGCGAATGGCCCCTAAGATAAACTTTTTGTTAAGCCCTAATCAGACAGATAATAGTTTTACTTAAATAAATCTGGCAATTAATTAAACCGGAACGAGTCTGTGGGGCAAGAGACATAAACGAGTTCAATGGTGGAGACTTGTGTTGATTCAAGTTAAAAAGGAAGTCGATCAATGAACTTTTCGGCTTTTCCACGAACTGTGGAAAAAACTGCAATTATTTTATTATTTTGCTCACCATTTTTGCAACATCTAAAAAAGTCAGGCATTCATGTTAACTCACTTTTTTTCTAAAAGCATTAGTGTCATAATATTGAGTGATTTCAGGTGTATTTTCTGATCATTTTAGTTAGTTTAATCTTAGTTTTTATAATAACTGTATCTATTTATGCTTTAAATATGATTGCGCCATGATAAGGCCACTACAGTAAAAGGTGGATATTAATAGAGAACACAGCAGCTTTGTGTGCCTTTTATCTTTTCTGTGTTGTTAGAGCACGACACACTGCTGTTTCCGAATACACATCGATGCCCTCAAACTGGGTTAGCTCTAGCTCTACTTTGCTTAGAAACACATTGACTTATTGACTTGCAAAGCCCTAATAGAAAAAAGCACGTTTTGACAGCAGCACTCTTTAAATTGAGTTGTTGTTATGCATGTGCAAACTCTACACCGCGGGGTTGAGGCAAATCCACAAACTCATTTTCTCGCGTTTATAAATATTTTCCATTTACTGTCAGTCAAGAAGTGACATTTGTGAAATTGGCTTCTCTAAATACACCTGAAAATATTTAGTCAAAATTAATAGACATCTCATTTACCAGTGTTCTTCCTGTTTTGCTCCATTGCATGTTTAAATGTACATGTGCGCTATATGCCCTTCAAAGATGATTATGGGCTGGTTGTAGCCTACTTTTTATTCTAGCATCCTGTCAACCAATGCAACACTCGGAATCTGGGTCACCGTTACTTTTGTAGGGACACATTATCACATTAGTGCAGCAGATATGAATTGATCTTAATATGGGCATCACTTTTAAAAGCCATCCCTGGAGGCTGGAGCTGTGCGCATCTATTGACGCCTTTTAACAATTTCATCACAAGGCCGCTGCAGGCTTGCATTAGGGGATGTATTTTGTTCTTCAAAATGACAGAGTTTTGGAACAGCAAGTGTGCTTTGTCAGAAATCATTAGCACTAGATAAATAGATTAGTGTTAACATGTGAATTAGCCTGAAGTTAGGTTATGGTGTGGCCTGTTTACTCGAAATCCAATTTGACCTTAGATGAAATGCATAAACTCAAATGTCAGAAGTCAATGTAGCCCGGTTGGCGTCGCCTAACTGGTGCACATGCTCACAAGCCACAACTAATGAGCAGAGATAGGGAGAATACTTTTACTCGAGTAGATTACTCTACTGTACTGCACTGTAAACACGTAGTATATTCAATAGCTTTTCTGAAAGACTGCTTGTGTTTTTTCACCCTTGTAATAGCATTTTCAATAAGTAGTTAGCGGTGTAAAGTTGCAGTACAGTAGTAGTATTATTAGTTGTAGTACAAAACAAATGTGGAAACCGCTAACTGAAATAGTAGCAGTTAAATAGCTTTCTCATTTACTTTTTCTATACAATGCTTTTGGTGTTTACTCTACTGGTGCTTTCATTTACTAACAGCACGGCAATATATAGTATAACATAAGTAGTATTAAAGTAATTAAGTAAATGCTGTTATTACATTAATCCACAGCGTTCGTTTTCATTAAATCATTCCACAGAGCTTATTCCATACAGCACTATATCCCTGCCAGTTCTGTAGTCTCATAGTCCAAGTACCATGAGGGGGATTTTAAAGTAACCCAGTTAAGAGCAGCCACAAAGCCAGACAATCATGTCATTTGATTAGCGCTGCGTTGGAGGACACCCACGGAGTTAATTACACATACATTATCAGAGTAGCTCACTGGCTGCAAGACCTGCCTGTGCAATCAGCATCATCTCCATTGTCACAAATATCCAACTGCGGCTCGGTTAGTCATTTACTCTTTGGACCACACCGGGCTCAGGACTGCACAGTATCGCAAGCGGATCGAAAACGCAGTTTGAGTCGACGCAATCATCACATCGCAAAGGCTGGAGTTATTTCAATTAGATTTTATAGGAATTTCTTCTTGGTCCTGCAGTTTAAAGGTCCTATATTACACAAAGTTGACCCTAGTGAGGTTTTATCCGTGTTATAATGCTGTTACCTCATCTAAAAACAGACCTGGTGTTGTGTTTTGTTTCATTCACACATGTTTGAGCAACACTTTATTATTAGTCTGTCTATATCGCCAAAGCTCAAATTGCTCTGTTCCACATTGTGATGTCATGAAGTGGTAGATTTCAAGTTAACAGATACATTTTACTTTCTGTGAAAATTGGAAGACAGCTAGATCCACATCCCACTTGACTGCAAAATTTCTGTTGTTTTGAAGAGAGGCTCCATGTAATAATTACACTTTTGTCATTTTTTTGTCATTTATTTAATTTTGTATTAGATTTTATGTTGTTACGCCCCCTAGTGTTTTCGTACATGTTGACACTTGTCCTCTGGTTTATGTTCTAATAAAAAAAAGTTACAGCAAAAAAAAAAAAAAGAAATGACCTTTTGTTCAATAGAGATTGTCCATCCAGGGCTGAAACCATCCAAATGATTCTAGTGAAGGTGTATGGAGTTTAAAAACACAGTGAAGCACTTCCTGTATTACCACATGACATCACAAGGTGGAACAAGGTGGAGTGTTTTCCGTTTGAGAGAAGAACTCAGTCTAAATATGCAGGGTTTGTGTGTTAAACGTGTGTGAATGAAACAAAACAAAACTCCAGGTCTGTTTGTGACGAGGAAACAACATTGTAACATAGATCAGAAAATAGCGTAATATGGGCTCTTTAAACCTCTAAAAATATGTTTTGAAATGCATATGATGCTTGTATTCCGTTCAAATTTCAGTCTTCTCTCAAATGTCAGTGCCCACGGACTTGTTTAAAACGTGCGCTCACGAACAGATATCGCAAATCTAATCTTAATCTCAATGCTTCGTCAAAAAAACAATTAGACTTATTTCCAAAATGGCGCAGCCCTACACCAGGCTCAGGGCCACAGCAGCAGACAGCAGAACAGATAGTCACTTGTGAAGGATCCAGTGCCCCTCCCCTCTCCTCTTTCCTCACACCCATAACGACTACACTGGTGATAACAAAAGAGCATGAGTCAACCTCGGGCAGACTTTTGTCAACCATATGGGTGATTAGGCTCTGATTAAAAGGTGTCTATAGGCAGCTTCAAAGGGCCCTCGACACCTCAGCACTTTGAGGCGCGTCAGTCCCAGCAGCCAGCAGGGAGCGCATGCACACAGGCAGGTGTCAACACAAACAATGGAAGAGCAGAGAGCTTGTGTCTCTGGGAGGAGGCCTGCTGGACAAGTCACACAAGAACAGGATATGGTGTAACTCTACTTAGGTGCCATCATAGAAAATCTGTTGAATTTGCATGTGCTAAAAAGTTGAGTCTAATCACAACTTTACCAGAACTGAACACGATTTCAGCCAGGGTGGATCATGAAAAAAAGACTTACAGGAGCTGTGTGCAAGATTCTGATTTCAAAACTTGTAAATATCAAATCATCAAAACAAAAACAGCTTTTACTACTAATAATTGTAATGCTGATTTATTTATTTTATTTATTTATTTACAAAAACACTGAACATGATGGCCAAGGTGTTTATATTGTAATTTGGTTTTGTTTCTCAAAAGTATCCAATCAGAAAGTAGAATGAGCCTCACGAGTCTCTCATTTGGGTTGCCAGTTTTAATGATGAAATCCAGTTAGTTCAGACTTAAAAGGACTCTCTCTGATCTGAATCACTATCTAAACCCCAGCACCTGTAGCCATTTAACCAGTGCTAGTGCAGCCTCTGCAGCTCAGCGAGTGAACTCTGGAGGTAGTGAGATTTCACATGAGGCCTGTCCATAAACTGATACTGTGAATGAGAAAAACATGTATGTTCATGTCCCTCTACATGCAGGTTAAGGCACTGGCAACCCAGGCTCAGCTGTGATTGTAAAACAAAAAAAACCCCATAAGAGCAGAAAGTACAGACCTTTGAATACCTTTAGTAAAAGTACACAGTGGTAGTGCTGCAGATAGAGAAGCACTGTTCTAAAATATCAATATTACAAGATAATAAACCATAAATTTCACAACAAAATGAACATGCTTGCAAATGTGTTGATGTTTGATTGCATCAGCCAGTCTATGAATGGAGATCATCAGGGAGGGCATCCAGAGTAAAGTTCAATTAAATCAACAAAAGATTCAATGCATTTTAAATGAAGGTAACCTTGGAAACTAAGAGAAAAGCCAAAATATAACTGACGTTGAGAATAGACAGTGTAATTTTTGAACTGAACTACTGAAGTAATTATCCTTTCACTTTGGGGTAAAGTTAAACTGGATGTTTCAGCCTTGTGTATCGTGATAAAGGCATGAATGAATTATGTCTAAATGTAGTGCTCTGGGTTCAAAAGCTCTGGTCTCCTCAATGTTATGTGGACATACAGATGACAGGTTAAATATAAGGCTGTGTACACAATAGCCTAATGAATGTATTTTTACTGTCTGGGCCCATTGCCAATCAAAATCTCTTTCATTAGGGAGACCACAAAGTAAATAAATGCATCATAGCATGTCTACTTACATATGTGACAGCAGTGTTACGGGACATGTTTGTACACCAAGACTTAAATTCTGTCCTGAAATGATAAAAATCAAACCAGTCTATTTTTTATTCATACCCTCAATGCATTGTCTGCATCTAATTCAAAGGCGTCTTTACCAATCACAAACTCAGAAGTGCAGTTTGTGCTGGTGCACTGTTAGTGACTAGCGACCGCCATCAAGCAAAACTCTGATTTGCCGCCTGAAAGTTGTGAAATTTGCTTCCAAACTTCACTGCAGTGAAGAATTGGGATGTTGGGAATGCATTAGGAAAGTGAGGGATGAGTTTGGATAGATGCTAACAGTTTAAAATAAACAGGAGATGAGAGTATAGTATAAATGAGGTATAGGGCTTTTAAGTTGAGTAAGAAACACAAACGCAGTAGACCATACCTCCGACATAATTACATACGGTGTTATTTGAAGTAGGCTATATAGAAAATCAAGCGAAGGTATTGAACAAATTGCCATAGTGATTTAATGTGATGTTGTCCCGCCCCGCTCACTAGCATGTTATTAAAAACAAGATGAAAACCTCCGCACTCCAGCTCTAGTGGGATCAAACATAAGGTGCTTGAGTACCATTCCCAGACGCACAAAGCCGTCATAACAACAGTGTGACGCACTGACAACTCAGAGCCCAAATCTACCTCTTAGCTTCCTATGAAGAGTCAGAAGGTAATGCCAATTATTAGCCAAATTAGTTGTTTGCCACTAAGAGGATTACACTTTAATCTGATCAAATGTCTCACGCGCTTAAACTTGTGATGAGGTGGAGTGCTCTAAAGATCGCACAGACTACAGACATAGCAGCAGCTGGAGTAGGTAGCTGCAGTAATGAATGCACGTAAAGGAAAGGTGGCTTTGAAGTGTTGGGATTCATAGACCCTACTTAGCATAGCGGCTAATTGCCCTAACCGAACGCATTAGCCGAGGTATGGCCGCAGATCAATAGGAGACTAGCAGGGTCAGCAGAGGTCCTAGCGCAAACAAAGCTAGGGCTAACGTGCCACTGATACTTGTTTGTCACTTAAGTCAGGTGATTAATGCAGATCACGCCTTTTGATTAAGACGTGTGTGGTGACGGTAAGAGCATTACATCAGATTAATGTCCCAGCCCATCTGTTCACGCATATAGAGGTGATTTTAATTAATGGTAAGAACGCTGTTAATAGGCAGTTGACATTCTCCGTCACAACAATACCAAGGGATGATCAGACGTGAGTAATAGGTGTCTAATGTGGACCCTAGCACAGGGGCCTTGTGGCTAAGTGTGAGGTGCTTCCTGTAGTGGATCAGGTACGAGGAGGCAGCATTTGGTTTGACACCAGGAGCAGTAATCCAGGCATATGCCATGGGGAACAAATGTCTCCCAGGTCCGCCTTTTGGAGCGCAGCACCGGTGTCAAGAGAAGCTGTTAAATTGCTACACTTTTTGGCCCATTTCGGAGGATATATAGTGGGAATACTTTGCTCGATGTTGGTGCAAGTTAAATCTAACTTGAGTGTTTGTGTCTTTATTTGCAGGAATGGTGGAACTAGGCTACTTAAATTCTTGCCTTTTCTCTCCTTATATTGTATAGATTTGTAAACCATAGTGCTGGATTTTAGTATAGTTTTACACAGTTCCCATTTATCCAAGCTGGGGACCACTGGGATTGGGGTTAGTGAGTAGTACATTTGTTCTTAGAAGTGATAAATGTATTGAAAACCACTAACAGACTTCTTCCTACAGTTACAAGTGCTGCTACAAAATGTGAAAAATGTACTCATTATGGGATACAACCCAGAAGTTGGCACTTTAATCCCAGCCATCTTACTATCATTGTGCTTTTGGGCATGAATGTTTTGCTTGTTTAGCATCAGTCGTCTTCATGTATGTAGTAGTTGATCGAGACACTGCATTTCTGGGCTGTACCACCCCCACACTGCCAGCTCAGTCCTTGTGTCATCAGAGCTATAATACTCCCTACAACAGGAGTATAGTCAAACTGGACCGGACAAGACTGGAATGGACAACATTATCACAATGTGTTGAGGGCTCACGTTTCATGTCCCAGGTCCTCTACTGATGGTCAGTGAACTTCTGCTGCGTCAGAACTCCAGCCTGTCTCTTCTTCCAGTTCTCAGCTAGTTCAGTTTATCCTACAAAAGTAGTCAAAACCACACTTTATAAATGACTTGACACAAGATATACTTTCTTGCCCTTGTGCTTGTTAGTAATCAAACTTGCTTCACACTCCGAGCTTTTTTCAGTACCTCACCCATGGCAGTATAAATACACACATCCACAGTTTCTGAGATTGAAATTGGCATTGCACCAGCAAATAATTATCAAGTACAGTTAGCTTCTCTTATTAGATAAACAAACTTGCCTTACCTGAATATATTATCAGCGTCCAGTATGTATTTTTCTTTAATTTGCATAATGCACTTTACTTCATTTGCAGATACTAAAAATGTCATTGAAGGAGATACACAAAAAGAGCTAATAAAGAGCTTCGCGAAGGCGCTAAAAATATTGTTTACTTGACATTTTCCCAACAATACCAGCTCTGCTCATTATTATCACAGGTGGAGATATGAAATGTGCTTTGAGCTTGTTATGCACGCTGGATATTAAATTGATGTATTGAGATGTCTGGTGTCATTTGGTATTTGGTGAAGGACAGCGTTCCAGGTGTGCCACAGTTGGTTGATTTATTCTTTGTCAAATCAGAGTGTGCTGGTGAGAGACACTTGGATGCGGTTAGCCTTTTACACCACTTAGTTTGGCTTGTTGACTGGGAGGAGGTTAGGAAATGTGCAAATATGTATCAGGGACTCTTTATCATCTCTTTATCAATTACATTTTACATTTTATTCTTTTTTTGGTAATGAAGTATAATATGTATTTATACTTAGTCACTAGTTTGTTTTCTTGTCTTCTGACTTTGGATGACTCTGGATTTGCATGTATGTATGTAGCATACAGAGCAGTGGGTGGAAGACAACTTTGAGTAAGTTAATGATGAGGGAAACTCATCATAATACAGTTAAACATTTTAATTTTGCACATACAATATGCCATATGTCTCAGAACTGTGTGAAAACAGAAACATGCAGAGGAAAAAAAGGATAACTATAGTTGTAATACTACAACTTGTTACGTCTGGTGCAACATATCATACTCTCAAGTGCTACTTTTAGGCTACCACTATAACAAACAATAGAGCTGCTAGAACTACTTCTGCTACATTAACAAAGGCAAAGAGGATCAGAACATATGGCCTGATGATAAACGTTGGCAGTTCAGTTCCTAATCACACAGTTGCACTGTTTTTTGTCATTGTCAGTGACAGTGAATAAATAAAATAGTCAATTTTATGGTTAACACTGCTCTGAATGGCTTTGCCCTGTAAACATCTGGTGATTATTTTGAATCACTTTCCTAATATAAAAGTAAATGCTTCTCCACAGTGGAAACATTCAGCATTTCATTGTCCTTTGTCCTTCAGTGTTTGAACACATACAGCCTTGGTCTATGCTACATACAAATGCACTTAATGGAAAGTATTTAAAACTGGCATGTTTTGTACTTTGTACTGAATAACCCCTTTGTTTCTTTTTCATTGAGTTATCAACGGTCTATTGTTAAGATGTATATAGTTCACTGCTTTAGTCTGTTATTTTATGCCCTTGTCTTAAAGCTTTAAAAACAGATCTAGTTCATTTTAAATGCTTGTTTTGTATTTTAAACAGGATGCCCATGAAGAAGAGCCCTCTCATTGGGTCCCCTGTATAAATAAAGATAAAGATATGATCTTGTAGACAATGCACTGCCCACCTTTACATAGGTTTTTAATCATAATCATACACAGAATAAAACATGACACTTGAACAGAGCTTTTCAAGATTAAGACTTGTTTTCTGAGCTTTTCTCAAGGTGCTGTGTGTGAAAGAGTCTCTGATGTGTTGGGGCAGGAGTTCTAATTATGTGCGTTTTATCATTTCATGTAACATCATTTTAGGCTAAATTATAGGTCAGAGTAAGAGTTGGCTCTTCTTTCTATCAGCAAATGACTTCAGGGGCACCTTTTGCTTTGTGGTCACCAAAAACAGGTCCCCAGGAGGTAAATCCTACAATATTAGACCAACTATGGTTTAAAGTTAGGATATGGGTTCATTTAGGTTAAGTTTGGTTAAGTATTATGGTTAAAGTTAGGATCCTAAGAAACCTAAGGTGACTTCCAAAGACCTCACTCACAAAGACGCCTTATGAAGCTGCCCCCTGCCATAGTCCACTTTTAGAAGGGGAGTTTGGCACATACTGCATTCCCCACTTGCTTAAAATAATATTAACTCCATGTGTAAAAAGGTGGTAATACATATTTCAGTAGGCTCCATGATAGAAAAGACAAGGTGAACCTATGCTATGAGCAAAATGCATAAAAGTCCATTTATTATCTTTGACATGGCATAACTGCAAAATCATATGCAAAGCCCATGTTACCGCTCCATAAAAAAGTGATTCAAACATGCTCCGTCCAATTTAAATTTTAACTCACCTCGCTATTTGATGTGCTGCCTGCAGTTTTACATGTGCTGCCATATAAATTACATAAACATAACAAGTTAATGAGATTTTAACCTGGCTGAGATATGCGGAACACACGGAATGCATTAAACAACTTATCCCAAACGAACTAGAGCGGCCCAGGTCAAGCCCTTATCCCTTTCCTCATCTCACTTTAACCTGGGCTGCACTATTAAACTGGGGGTATAGATGTCACGGGGCTGGAGAGGGAGGGGGAACGTGGAGGCTCTAATCTGGGGCCATTTGTGCTGTCTGAGAGGCAGATAAATGCGATTATCCTGTGTGGTGGTTTGGTCTGTGGTGGTGGGCTGTAGGGAGGGGAGCAGCTGCAGAGGTGCGAAACACAAGGGCTAAAGCTACCGGACCCTCTGGTATTTGGCACCTCCCGCGGCGCTACGAGGTGCACAGACCCCCCTCCCGGACCAGAGTGTGAACCATGATCACGTCACTTCTGTTTGGTTGGACCGGGCAAATGTTTAACACAGGACTGGTCACACCTTGCACTGTGTCGCTGTGGATGCCAGATATGTCAGAAGTGCGAGAAGTACTCCAAAACTGGACTGGATTTGGAGTCATAAATGTAAATGTTTAGTTACTATTTTCTACTGTAGTTATTTTTAACTTCTAACGTCTAGCATGCCACCACATTATTGCTTTATGTAACTACTTTACTACTGCAGCGGCTGCTACTACTACTATACAACTATATGTTTTCACTTACATTCCTATTACTTATGAATTAGTTTTATACAGTACTATAGTATTTAAGGGTGTAAATCTACTACTTCAGCTGCTAGTACTACTTATATGGCTATTCAGGTCATAATAGAGTGTTTGGCTTTACTCTACTCCCTCTGTTACTCTGATGGGACGGTATGAGATTTCCATGGTATGATAAGCATCATCTAAAATACAGTGTTCCACAAAGCTTGGCAAAAACAATTTACTTCTCATTCACAAAAGCTCTTTGTATATGATATTTTTAGTTATTCCCCACTTGGCTGAACAGAGATTTGAGGAAACACAGAAAAATTATCAGGGCAAAACAAGTCGACTACAGTGTTAGAGTTGACTCTAGGACGGGCCTTTATGGACTGACTTCAGATCAGGCTGTTCTTCTATTTGATGACAAGAATAAGAATCCATTCATGAAGTCAAGGCTGTGAGAAGCATGGCCTTTCCTTTTTTTACGCAGTGCTGTAAATGTTCTCCCCTTCAATAAGCCCCTCCTCACAGTATTGATACTTTGGCATTTTAATACCGGGTAATACCTTAATACAGTTTTTTAAAGACATGAAGAGATCTGTTGAGTTACTGCAGTAAAGTACTTCCTCCTGTTCTTCTCCCTCAGATGAAAGGCTTGGGGCCTATATAAATCACCCAGCTCTCCCAGACCAGCACCTATCAGGTCTAACAGCCTTTACTCTCCCATTGGCTCCTCCCTCACGCTCATGTATGCGCTTCATTTCAGATGGGATCAGGTCTCGTTTGCACAGCTCTGCCATTTAGGACGAGTGAGGGCCTACCTAAAAGATATATTTGTAAAACAAAGATCACTTATGTAAATGAATGTGTAACATAAGAAAATATTAAAATTCCTTACTTTTTCAGATAAATTAATTAGTCTATTAGGGGCTGCATGAATAATACAGACTTTCGCTGTAATTAGATCTCAGTGGAGCATACATGTATAAAACAAAACATTAATATGGATGGCATGTAAACATGTTTCCAGGATTTTCCTCCGCATGTTGGCCACAAAAGGCTTGGGTCCATTAAGAAAATTTGGAGAGACAGATTTTGTTGTTTAAATCTGGTAAAAGCTGGAGCAGATCAAACGCGGCATTAGTATTCACAGACAAATCATGTTTGGCTGCGCTTCCTCTACCCCCACTCAACTAGGAGCATTCCCCACTGTGTAACCAATGCCCACTGCTGCCTGCCTGAAAACCACCCCGCAACAGTTGCTAGTCACATTTGTACGAATATGTTTATACACATAATAAAGCTACTCCATTTAAGAAATTATAATTTGGTGACGTTAAAAGCAGAGCACCAAATCTGCAAAAAAAAAACTAACATAGCCTTTCAAATTGAGGCTAGTTACTTGGAAAAAAAAAAGAGGAAAAAAAACCTAAGAGGCCACCCTTTAAGATTTGGATTACACCCAGGATGAGAGTGCCATCTACAGGTTGAAACGTTGCCATGTCAACCAAGCAGAAAGCCAGCGCCGACAAAAGCATGTGCCCTTTTCCATTCCCCACATAAAAGGCTGGGATAAATAGCCCTGTGCTAATGAATGATAAGTCAATTTGGGAGGGGGCTGTTGCCGGAGCGCGCGGACGCCACTGACTAATGAGAAGCGGCACCTGTGGATAGCAAATATTCAAATGTTCAAATCAGCTGCCTTATTTGGGCTTCCTGTTGGTAAAGGATATACCACGGCGCTCTATCCAATCGTGTTTGACTTCTTCACATTTCATGCCTCATATTGAATGTTATGGCCTGAAGGGGGGAGCCGCGCACAAGGGCCACGAGAGATCAGCGAAGGAGGCCCGCACATTAGCAGAGCAGCACATGGTTCCAGTAGCAGTATTTGAGTTGACATATCGCTTTAGCTACTACCTCAGTGATTTCCATTTTCAGTGTCAACATGGGAAAGATACGGTTTGTGTTCCCAGGGCGGCTGCCAAATGGATCAGTGTTTACATGGTGCTTAGAAAGTGTATTGAAAAAATAAAGGCAAAAACTTGAAATGAAAAAAAGAGGTGGAGCTGCTGTAATTATAAAGCCATACAAATTGGAATAGGATTAATGTTAATTGATATGAGGTTGAAGTTTGCACTGTTGTAGAGAAAATGAGTTCTCAAAGTTCTCATATTTGCACAAATGTAATTATTTCTGTGACTGAGTTGCTAAATATTAGGCTTTAATTGTTATATTAGCGTGTGTGTAGAGAACTTAAAACCTTTTCCAAACAGGTTATGGGTTCTACTGCTGGGCTGTTTTCTTTGTTACTGAAAGTACCTCTGTATTATCACTAAAGATGTAGATGAATATGTGATTACACCTATTGTGAATCTATTAAATTAATTGTAGAAGTCCCAAAGTATTTGTTAAAGAAAATGATGCCAGGAAAGCAAATATTGACTTTATTCACTTCGCTTTATTCAACCTGTTTCCAGAACACTTTTGGATCCAAACCTAACAGTTGAGAATCACCAAAGTAAATAACCGGATTTGAAAGTGCCAAATGCCCAAAAGAGCCGGAAATGAAGTCTTAATTTTTCCAATATCTCGGGCACTGATTCCCAAACTCATATAATATTTGGCTTTGAGACCACCAAATTTGAATCGAAACCAAGACCGGAACTAAAAGAGATTTAAACTTTTACTAAAACCTGGCAAAACTTAACAGGATTGAACTGGGATAAACCCCAACTTAAAAGTACACTATGACATTTTCCTGTTTGTCTCCATGGTGATGTAATTGCCGGGAATGTTCCAAAGTATGGCATTAAAGTTCTGCATCTCTACGTAGACATGCAGGTGGCGTCACTGGGATAAAGTCAGATCTGTGGAGAGGTGACCCTTCACAATTAGAATGCAAAGTAATCTTGAGCAATATGGTTGATTAAGTGCAAAAAGCAAAGGTTTAACGCCATAACATGCGATAACATCTCCAAGGAAACTACAAGCAGGTGGCCGACCGTCCACCAGAAAAGTTAGTGCACCTTTAAATGCAAGGTTAATCATTTAATAAAAGAAAAAAACAATAACTCTATGCTCTTGTTAACATTGGAGTGAACATATGCAGTAAGTAAGTTATATAAAGCACTTCTCCCTTGCACATTATTCAAAGCAGTGCAGATCAACTGGAGCCCTTTCGCCTGAGTACGTGCACACTGATCTCTCTTCATGTTTTATACACACTCACATGTTCCTGTGCATGTGTGTCAATGCTAATTTGTGCTTCTCTCCAAGGTCTCCCTGCCTCACCTTAAGCACATCTCCGCATCTCCACATCTCCATATCCTTGAATGCTTTGCCTCCTTGAAGCAATTTCCTCATAGCCCTATTATCAGATGCTTTGAGAGCTGCTTCCCCTCCACAGCAGGTGCAGATGACACCAGTATAGGGCTGTGTGCAGGACGCTGGCTGTTAAACGTACCACTGGCTCCTAGCCCGAGCTCCAACACGCCTTGGTCCCTTATACAGGCCTGGCCACTGGGGGCGGAGTGTTGGGCCAACTGGCCACTGAGGGGTGTAATCACTCCCCCTGACATATTTGGCACAAGTGCGGCTATTTGCTAGACAACAGAAGCTGGGAGAGAGAGAGGAGAGAAAGGGAGAGGAGAGAGAGGGGAGGATCATGTTGCCTAATCCGTTTTAGACCAGAAGATGGCAACATTGAGGTGGGAGATAGGGCTTGGAACGATCGGAGTCTTGTAATGGCTTGTGTAATGTACAGCAGAGGGAAGGCAGAGCGATGAGAATGGGCAGGGGGATTCAAGCAAACAAACACTATGTTAATGTGACCCATAACGTTGCTACTGAGAGTCTGTGGCTGTATTTCCATAGTGGTTTGTTTTTTTCTGTATTACTAGACCTATTTTAAACCTAAAGCAATAGGCAATACAAAGAAAGACATTCTAAAACAAATACATTATGTGTCATAACATTTGCATAGTATCTATATCACAAGTAGCCTATATATGTTTATTTGTTGTTTGTAATGTTCTTTAAAAAGCATAAAAAATAGTATTAGTCTAATGGCAAACACATGAACATATACCCCAAAAGAGAACAGATTCAATTCAGCTAAAGACTTGGTGCATCCGTTTTGTCCCAGTAGGGGGAGCTGTGTAAAAGGCAGCTCATGGGGACTGCCTGTAATACAGAGGGCCTGCAGTGAGCTGGAAAAAGCATTCTACATTTACAAGAACTCGACTATTAGATGTACTGTACTATGTCTGCAACACTAGTCCAGTCATGTTGTTTTGACTAATCCAGTCCACAGTAAAACGTGTGTGTACATTTTGTGCAGTTAGTCACAAAGGCATGAAACTCATGCGTGTTGCTCTCTACTTTATAGCACAGTAACATGGTAACTGACACGTTATTATCCATAGAAACAGAACACATCCACCATTCTACCTACCTTTAATGTAATATTTTTATTCAAAACAGTGGCTCTAATCCTGGCAAGGCAAGTTTATTTGTACAGCACAATTCGTACACAGAGTAATTCAAAGTGCTTTGCAGAATAAGAAATGCATTAAAATTGCAATACAAACAAATCAAAACAAAAATAATCATCATAAAATTAACAAAAATTAAAATCACAGTACAACAAATCAAAACATAAATAATCACAAATAATCATCAGAAAATTAACATTAAAGGAGAAAAGTGCAGAATAAAACCGTTTCAGTCATTTGCACAGCTACACAGAACCGTTTTGAGCCTGAATTTAAACATTGTCAAAGTAGAGGCCTGTCTCACATCTTCAGGAAGACTGTTCCGGATTTTAGCTGCATAAAACTGAAATGCTGATTCCCCATGTTTAGACCTGACTCTGGGCACCAGCAGGAGGCCAGTCCCTGAGGTCCTCAGAGTGTGAGATGGTTCATATGGCACTAACGTGTTGGTAATGTACTTTGGTGCTGGGCCATGAAGA
>KN485444.1:9116-22840 GCA_000787095.1 Periophthalmodon schlosseri | reverse complement strand
GTGCTCTTTAAATCACTTTTGTGTTTTGTCTTGAGTTTTTTTGACTATCTTAAAATGTTTTTGACAGTTTTTGCTAATGTGTGCACTGTGTCTCCGTGGTAACTGCTGAACATTCCGTCATTGACATACATGTAGAACTCCCTCAGTGTGATGTCACTGCAGAGTATCTATAGACAGTAGGACAGTGACTCTCATTGATCCCCTGTCTCTTCCTGGACAGTGCGGACTATCCCGACCTCCGCAAACACAACAACTGTATGGCCAGTCACCTGACCCCAGCCATCTACGCCAAACTGTGTGACAAGTCCACCCCCAACGGCTACACGCTGGACCAGGCTATCCAGACCGGAGTGGACAACCCCGGACACCCTTTCATCAAGACCGTGGGCATGGTGGCAGGAGACGAGGAGAGCTATGAGGTAATATACAGGGGTACAGAAGAGGAGAGGAGGGGACAGAGGAGGAGAGGGTGCAGAGGAAGAGCAGAGGCTATAGAAGAGGGGGAGAGGGTACAGAGGAGGAGGAGAGGGAGACCAACTCTGGGCAGCCCTTCATCAAGACTGTGGGCATGGTGGCGAGGAGAGTTACGGAGTACAAAGGAGGGTATAGAGGAGGAGAGTATACAGAGGAGGGTAGAGAGGAGGAGAGGAGGGTACACACAGAGATAAAGGAGGATGGGAGGGCATCTGACACACAGGGATACAGGAGGACGGGTGGGCAGCTGACACACAAGGATATAGGAGGAGGGGAGGGCATCTGACACAGGGAGATGGGAGGGCATTTGACACACAGATACAGAAGGACGGGAGGGCATCTGGAGTAAACTGTGTGCTGTATTCAGGTGTTTGCAGATCTGCTGGACCCTGTGATCAAAGAGAGACACAACGGATATGACCCCCGAACCATGACCCACCCCACTGACCTGGACTCCAGCAAGGTACTACTGTTACAAGTACTACTACTACTACTGTTACTACTACTACTACTATTACTTCTACTATGGCTACTACTCCTACTGTTACTACTACTACTACTACTACTACTACTACTCTGACCCCCTCTCCTCTGACCCCCTCTCCCTCTTTCTGAGTCCCTCTCCTCTGACCTTCTCTTCTGGCCCCCTCTCCCTCTCCCTGACCTTTTCTCCCCTGACCCCCGCTCCCTCCTCTGATCCTCTCTCTCACCCTCTCCCTGTCTCTGTAGCTGACATCGGGCATGTTTGATGAGAAGTACGTGCTGTCGTCTCGTGTGAGGACAGGGCGTAGTATTCGGGGGCTCAGTCTGCCCCCTGCCTGTACTCGGGCGGAGCGGCGAGAGGTGGAGCGTGTGGTGGTGGAGGCTCTGTCCGGACTCAAGGAAGATCTGACCGGGAAATACTACAGTCTGACCCAGATGACCGAGAAGGAACAACAACAGCTCATAGATGTACGAGTACAAGTACACAAACACAAGTACAGTTCTACAGTCTGACCCAGATGACTGAGAAGGAACAATAGCTTACAGATGTACAAGTACAAGTACACAAGTACAAGTACAAGTACAATACTACAGTCTGACCCAGATGACCGAGAAGGAACAGCAACAGCTCATAGATATACGAGCACAAGTACACAAGTACAAATACACAAGTACAAGTACATACTACAGTTCTGACACAGATGACCAAGAAGGAACAACAACAGCTCATAGATGTACGAGTACAAGTACACAAGTACAAGTACAAGTACAATACTACAGTCTGACACAGATGACCAAGAAGGAACAACAACAGCTCATAGATGTACGAGTACAAGTACACAAACACAAGTACAGTTCTACAGTCTGACCCAGATGACTGAGAAGGAACAATAGCTTACAGATGTACAAGTACAAGTACACAAGTACAAGTACACATACACAAGCACAATATTACAGTCTGACCCAGATGACCGAGAAGGAACAACAGAATACACATACACAAGTACAAGTACACAAGTACAAGTACACAAACACAAGTACAATACTACAGTCTGACCCAGATGACTGAGAAGGAACAACAGCTCATAGATGTACAAGTACAAGTACACAAGAACATATACACAAGTACACATACACAAGTACACAAACACAAGTACAATACTACAGTCTGACCCAGATGACTGAGAAGGAACAACAGCTCATAGATGTACGAGTACAAGTACACAAGTACAAGTACACAATTACACATACACAAGTACAAGTACAATATTACAGTCTGACCCAGATGACCGAGAAGGAACAAGAACAGCTCATAGATGTAAGACACACTCACAATACAAGTACAGAACAAGTACAGTACAAGTATAGAACAAGTACAGTACAAGTACAGTACAAGTACAGCACAAGTACAGTACAAGTACAGTACAAGTACAGCACAAGTACAGTACAAGTACAGTACAAGTACACAGTGTACCCAGTGTGGAGGATCTCTCAGCTACAGTTAGAGTGAGAACAGTACAGACTGACACAGACATAGAGGGATGTGTCTCGCTGTCTCTGTGTCTCTGTTTTTGTCTCTGTGTGCTAAAGTGTCCTTTGTCTCCTCAGGACCACTTCCTGTTTGACAAACCTGTGTCTCCGCTGCTCACCTGTGCGGGTATGGCCCGGGACTGGCCCGACGCCCGCGGCATCTGGTCAGTGCCACACCTCCACGCCTGTACTGTAATCTTTTATAACCACACACAACGCTTCTATAGTTTAAATCAGACCTATTGCGTGTGCTCTATAGTTCTAATCTGTGACACACGTGGATCATTATCTTATAATTTACACATTTTAAATCACAATATTCACCTGAAACGACTTAACAAAAGAAACAAGTCTGGTGCTGCCCAATGGGAGCTGGTCACGTCAACGTCATCACAACAAAGCGCTGCATGCTGTCAACGCCCCCTATGGACAGCTGCACATTACACTCACGAGATGCCCTTTTTTTATTTGTACCAAAAAGACTATGCGACGCTGCCGAATACTACGAGTATCACCGATTAAGAAAATAAAACTGGAGAAGGAAGTGCGTATGTCACAGTGGGCGTGTACTGGTGGAGCTGAAAACGGGGGTAGATCAGCAAAATTACATCTTGAAAATAAGAGATTAAAGATTACTCAAACATGAATCACTCCAAATACAACTTCAGAGGCTCAATGAGAAGAAACGACTAGAACATGGTTAAAGATCTGAACAGTTTGAAGAATCGGTCTGATTTAACCCCTGATTTACCAGAACACTTCTCCTCCGCTCACTGTAGACCGTAAATGTAAATGAGCCCAGTGTAATCTCACTGAAGCCTGAGGCTGTGTCTCAACTCATAGGAACTCATAGGTTCGATAATTCAGTCCATTCCCAACTTTCACCAACACAGCTCTGTTCTCTCCTCCTCTCCCCTCCTCTCTCCCTCTCTCTCTCTCTCTCCCTCTTCTCTCTCTCTCCCTCTCTCTCCCTCGCTCCTGTCTTTCTCTCCCTCCTCTGTCTCTCTTTCTCTCCCTCCTTTCTTTCTCTCTCTCTCCCCCCTCTCTCTCTCTCTCTCTCTCTCTCTCTCTCTCCCTCCCACTCTCCCAATCCTCCCTCCTCTCCTCTCTGTAAACAGTAAATCACTTCTGTTCCTGGCTCATATCGTGTCCTCACCTCAGGAGACCTCCAGTGGAGGCTCAGATTCAGCCTAATGACTCTGGTCCTCTGTCAGCACATTTACAGTCCCTCGTCTCCTCGTCTCCTTGTCTCCTACATCTCGTCTCTTTCTCTCCTAAACCCAGTCTCCTTGTCTCCTACATCTCATCTCCTTCTCTCCTACACTTTGTCTCCTCAACCCAGTCTCCTTGTCTCCGAGATCTCATCTCCTTCTCTCCTACATCTTGTCTCGTAAAACCAGTTTCCTTGTCTCCGACATCTCGTCTCTTTCTCTCTTACACTTTGTTTCCTAAACCCGGTCTCCTTGTCTTCTACATCTCGTCTCCTTGTCTCCTACATCTCGTCTCTTAAACTCAGTCTCCTTGTCTCCTACATCTTGTCTCCTTCTCTCCTACTCCTTGTCTCCTAAACCTGGCCTTGTCTCCTTCATTCCTCGTTCTATGTGGCACAGAATATAGAACATAGCCACTGTTGATGATAAACCAGGTCTAAACCAGGTCTAAACCAGGTCTAAACCAGTCTAAACTAGGTCTAAACCAGATCTAAACCAGGACTAAACCAGGTCTAAATCAGGTGTAAACCAGGTCTTTTTGATCTGTTTGTTCCAGGCACAATAACGAGAAGACGTTCCTGATCTGGGTGAACGAGGAGGACCACACCAGAGTCATCTCCATGGAGAAAGGCGGCAACATGAAGAGAGTGTTTGAAAGGTTCTGTAGAGGGCTTAAAGAGGTACTAATACTACTACTACTAGTACTGCTACTACTGTAAATATTATTACTGCAACATGAAGAGAGTGTTTAAGAGGTTCTGTAGAGGGCTCAACGAGGTACTACTACTACCACTACTACTACTATTACTACTGCGTTTATATTAGGGCCAGGCATTAACTGAAAGATGTTGATGTGGTTGTGTTTAATGGTCAGTGATGTGGTGGTGTTGTGGTTGTGTTTAATGGTCAGTGTTGTGGTGGTGGTGTTGTGGTGGTGTTGTGGTTGTGTTTAATGGTTAGTGTTGTGGTGGTGGTGGTGTTGTGGTGGTGTTGTGGATGCAGAGGTCCACAGTCCTACCTAAAACATGTGGAGTCAGAGTGTTAGTTTGTGTGAATTGGCACAGGTTCATGTTTGTAGTGTATCCTGTATTCTTTATGTTCATTAAATCAGTACTAATAGACTTTTTATTTTGTTTTTGAAAAGACTAAATCAAATCTAATAGAAAATCGAGATTAGTCAATATTAGTCCTTCTTTAGTCCTGGTATAGACCGGGTTTAGTCTTTCTTTAGTCCTGGTATAGACCGGGTTTAGTCCTGCTTTAGTCCTGGTATAAACCTGTTTTAGTCCTGCTTTAGTCCTGCTTTAGTCCTGGTTTAGTACTGGTTTAGTCCTGTTTTAGTCCTGTTTTAGTCCTGCTTTAGTCTTGGTATAGACCTGGTTTAGTCATGCTTTAGTTCTGCTTTAGTTCTGGTTTAGTCCTGCTTTAGTCCTGTTTTAGTCCTGGTTTAGTCCTGCTTTAGTCCTGCTTTAGTCTTGGTATAGACCTGGTTTAGTCCTGCTTTAGTCCTGCTTTAGTCCTGCTTTAGTTCTGCTTTAGTCCTGGTTTATTCCTGTTTTAATCCTGGTTGTATTTAGTGTCTAACCCTGTTTGTGGCACCCCCAGGTGGAGCATCTGATCCAGGAGCGTGGCTGGGAGTTCATGTGGAATGAGAGACTTGGGTACATCCTCACTTGCCCCTCTAACCTGGGCACAGGGCTGAGAGCGGGCGTGCACGTCAAACTACCTCTGCTCAGCAAGGTAAGAGTACTAGTACTACTACTGCTACTACTACTACTGCTACTACTAATACTACTACTACTACTACTACTACTACTACTGCTACTAATACTACTACTACTGCTGTTGCTAGTACTGTTGCTACTACTACTTCTACTACTACTACTACTGCTGCTGCTACTACTGCTACTACTACTACTACTACTACTACTACTACTACTACTACTACTACTACTACTACTACTACTACTACTACTACTGCAATAACTACTACTGTTAAAACTACTGTAAATACTCGTGTTCCTGCTGTGCTGCAGTAACCCTGTGTGTCCTGTAGGACCCACGCTTCAATAAGATCCTCGATAACCTGCGTCTGCAGAAGAGAGGCACAGGGGGCGTCGACACCGCCGCTGTGGGCGGAGTCTTTGACATCTCCAACCTGGACCGACTCGGACAGTCTGAGGTAAGACCAGGGTTAGACCCATAGACTGTATATATAAATAGACAAAGCTAACCTGCTACCTGCCGCATTCCAACCAAGAAGTGAGCATGAGCGAGATTCTGCTCCATCGACTCTAATTCACTTTCTGTATAAAAAGCGTGGCTCCTCTCTCTGTAACAGTCTGAGGTAAGACCAGGGTTAGACCCATAGACTGTATATATAAATAGACAAAGCTAACCTGCTACCTCTCTGTAACTGCTGCTGTCAGAAAACATTTTGGTCTTAAAATGTTTGTATTAACTTGCTCTACATGATCCTGGGGTTTTTACTTCACTATTGTGTCCATAAATCAAGATATGAACATGAATAACAGACAAATCAGGCTCCTTCTTTCCCCGAGGTTGCTCCTGTTAGCCCTAGCAACAGGTTTGATTGACAGCATTGCTAAGCGCCAGCTCCCTGCTAAACCAGCAGTGTGGGCGGGAAGGGGCATTACCTTCAACAGCCTCACTCCTTATTGGCTCTTAGGTTGCTATGATACTCGCGGTTGGAATTCCAAATGTGGAACTGGGGTCCAGATTACCTGCTATAACTGCTTTAGCCTCGATGAACTTCATTTGACTGGAGCCAAACGCTGTGGGTGACGTCACACGTAGTCCAGTTCTTCATACAGATTATGGTCAAACCAGAGACTAGGGTTAGACCACTTTGGGGAGTCTGAGGTAAGAACAGAAGTTTAAGGTTCCAGTGAAAATATGCTTATTCAATATTTTTATCATAATCAGAAAATGTAGTAAACAGGTCCAAACCTCAGTCCAAACCACAGTCTAACATGTCTGTGCAGGTGCAGCCAGTCTAAACCCAGTCTATCCTGTCTCACTACTCCTGTCTCTAACCCTGCTCCTGTCTCATTGCTCCTGTGTCCTCCTGTCTGCTCCTTCTCACTGCTCCTGTCTGCTCCTGTCTGCTCCTGTCTGTCCTGTGTGTGCAGGTGCAGTTGGTGCAGACCGTGGTGGACGGTGTGAATTACCTCGTGGAGTGTGAGAAGCGTCTGGAGAAAGGTCAAGACATCAAGGTCCCTCATCCTATCAAGACCTTCAAGTAGAGAGCGCCCCCTGCAGCCACACCCCTGTATCTGACAGAGTGCCCCCTGCAGCTACACCCCTGCTTCCGCCATGTGTAATCTACAGTCTATAATCACTATTAGCATCAATAGCCATTTATCAAATCTAACTGTGAAAAGAGGGAAGTCATTTATTTCAATAAGGATGTTATGAATGTTTGAAGGAGTTTAGTGGAGTTTTAGAGTTTAAAAGCACAGTTTAAGCACAGGGAGAGAAAGGTGCGTATTTAATTAAACTAATGCTATTTATTACATCATATGTTCATCTTATTATAAACTTTAAAATTTGTTTGACTCCTGTAAGAATGAAATTTGAATTAAAACTATATCTGTTCTTCTGTTATTACCTAACACAAATCTAAACATGCACTTTTTTATCCATTTGTTTTACATTTTTAAAGGTACAGGTCTATAATATTTGTGTCTGTAGCTGAATAATAATCGTACCAGTTTAGAGCCAGTTTAAATGTTGAGATGTGTTTCTGCTGAATGTCTGTCCACTTTGAGACAAAGAAAGCCTCAAATCCAGGTTTAATCCACACATGAATAGTATCTATACATGAGTGAAGTCTTTCACGTTTCGATTGTCATGGTTTTGATGCATGTAAAGATGTTATTTTCAGAAAGTTGTTTAAATTATAGTTTCAGTGTTAAGTGTTTTCTTGTGTCTAATTATCAAAATACATTTTAGATGATCCAGTCCCTGATTTTAAGAATGTCAGAGTAAAAGAGGCGTGAAGAGATAAGGAAAGGAGACAAGGAGGCAAAACAAGGAGGCATGTGAGGAAGCGTCTAAGTACTGTTTGTTTCATCAGTGAGATTTAAATCTGTTCTGTATCTGTATGGTATATCTAATATCCATCAAGAGTAAATATGATAAACTAATATAAAGTGGATTTATAAAGCCATACTACATTACCCATGATGCATTTCAGTCTGCAGTGACATCACCAGGCTTTAACGCCATCCAAATATTTACTAAACCATGACATAGTGTTACCAGGACTAAACCCAGACTAAACCGGGTCTAAACCCAGACTAAACCAGGACTAAACCCAGACTAAACCCAGACTAAACCGGGTCTAAACCCAAACTAAACCCAGACTAACCTAGGACTAAACCAGGACTAAACCAGGACTAAACCAGGACTAAACCCAAACTATACCGGGTCTAAACCCGGACTAAACCCAGACTAAACCCAGACTAAACCAGGACTAAACCAGGACTAAACCCGTACTATACCGGGTCTAAAACCCGAACTAAACCCAGACTAAACCCAGACTAAACCAGGACTAAACCCGGACTAAACCAGGGCTAAACCCAGACTAAACCCAGACTAAACCAGGACTAAACCAAGTCCAAACAAGGACTTAACCAAGACTGAACAGGGACTAAACCATTACTAAACCAGGATTAAACCAGGACTAAACCAGGTCTAAACAAGGACTGAACCAAGACTGAACATGGGCTAAACCAGAACTAAACAGAATTGAAACAGAGACTGAATAAAGACTAAACTAGATCTAAACCAAGACTAAAACAGGACTAAACAGGGCTAAACCTAGACTAAACCAGAACTAAAAGGACTAAACTGGGTCTAATAGGGACTAAACCAGGACTAAAATAGGTCTAAACTAGGGCCTATCCATTCTACAACTCTTTTGCTTGAGAATATTTTATGCAATAACCTGACTTCTCCAAACTCCGCCCCTTTACCTGTCCAAGCCCCGCCCTCCTCTGTTTCCATAGTGACGTGAATGTCTCTGATGAATGTCTCATGTTTTAATAAAGCTCATCTTTGACAAACACAGCTTCACTGTGTCATAAATGAGAACTGGACTCAAGCACTGGACTCCTGCCTTTGTGTCCCTGGGCAAGATGCTTTCCTCTGTGCTCACTTCAGACCAAGCGCAGGGAGGGCATCTGGGGTAAAAATGTAGAGATCTTTGTATTGTCTGTAGATGCAGCTTTATACAGTTCATACGAGGAGAATAGATCATAGGCTTAGACTTGGACAAACTATACTCTGCAGTGACATCACACTGGGGGTTCTACATGTATGTCTATGGTGAAATGTTCAGCCATTACCATGGAGATACAATGCACACATTAGCAAACACTATCAAAAAAGTTCTTAGATCTGAAAACTCCAGCAAAATCCCAAAGTGATTTAAAGAGCACGTGTTGAGGAGCCTGTGATCAATCTGAGTGTTCATGGTCCTGTTTAGGAGTTTGATTTTCAACAAAAAAGTGAGAGTTGCTAACTAGCTTTTGACTGTCATGGTATTTGAGAGGGTTTGTTTAACAGCACAAATCAGCTCACCTTTATGCCATTTCTTTATGGTCAGATAGTGTTAAAACAAAGCTCAGATTAAAGTCTAACAAGCTTCAGACAGTGCAGTGCCTACACTTAGCATCACACCCCCACGGAATGTTGATGACATCAGCAGCAAAGATTCTATAGTAACAAAGACAAAAAAATAAATATCAAAGTCTATATAAGAAGTATTTATTTTCACTAACCAGTGTTCTGTCCTCCAGCTCCTATCTGTCTCTGATACACCTTCTCAGGGTCACCTCAGAACTTTAGCAGGAGACTCAGAGGTAAAGATGTTTATGATGAGACAGAACCCAGAACCCAGAACTGAAGTGTTTATGAGACAGAACCCAGAGCTGAAGCATTTATGATGAGACAGAACCCAGAGCTGAAGCGTTTATGATGAGACAGAACCCAGAACTCAGAACTGAAGTGTTTATGATGAGACAGAACCCAGAACTGAAGTGTTTATGAGACAGAACCCAGAGCTGAAGCATTTATTATGAGACAGAACCCAGAGCTGAAGTGTTTATGACGAAACAGAACTCAGAGCTGAAGTGTTTATAATGAGACAGAACCCAGACAGAGTGAGATGTCTCTGTGGACTGAAGAATCCTTTGGCACTGAGGGAGGGAGGGGGAGTGACTTGTCTCTTGTCTTCTAATTAGTTTTTTCTCAATTTTTTTTCCCCATTTTTTTTCTTTTTTCCCCACATTTTTTTTCAGACTTTTCTCCCAGTTTTGTGTATTTTTTTTTTCTCAATTTTCTCTTTTTTCCCCCAATTTTGTCTCAGTTTTTTGTTTTTTTTTCCCCAAATTTTCTCAACTTTTTTCTATTTTTTCTTTTTTTCTATTTTTTTCACAATTATTTCTCATCTCTCTTATCTGGAGAGAATGAGGGAGTGACTTGTCTCTTTTAGTAGTTTCTTCTAAATTCTTTCTCATTTTTCCTTAATTTTTTCTCTGTGTTTTTTTTGTAATTTTTTTCTCTCGTCTGGAGGGAATGAGGAATGATGATGATGTCACTTTGTCCTCCACAGTTTTCCGTAAACAACAAACTCATCTCTGGCTTTTTTTTGTAATTTTTTTCTCTCGTCTGGAGGGAATGAGGAATGATGATGATGTCACTTTGTCCTCCACAGTTTTCCGTAAATCCTCTGCATCTCTGCTCCTCTGCTCCTCTGCATCTCTGCTCCTCTGCTCCTCTGGCTCTGCTCTTCTGCTCTGCTCCTCTGCTCCTCTGCCCCTCTGCTCATGGCTCATATCTCCACAAAGCTCCTCTGTGTCCTTCTGCATCGATGACCAAAGAGACACTGAACATCTCTCTGCAACTTTGTCACATTCTTATCTCTCACTCTCTTTCTCTCCTCTCCCTCTCTTTCTCTCTTCTCCCTCTCTTTCTCTCCTCTCCTCTCCCTCTCTTTCTCCCCTCTCTCATCTCCCTCTCCCTATTTCTCTCCTCTCTCTCCCCCCTCTCTTTCTTTCCTCTCTCTCCTCTCCTCTTTCTCTCTCCCCTCCCTCTCTTTCTCTCCCCTCTCTCCCCTCCCTCTCTTTCTCTTCTCTGTCTCTCCCTCTGCATTCGCCTACACTGCTCCTCTGCACTGTTTATCACATTCTTATCTCCCCCTCTCTTTCTGTCCTCTCTCTCTCCTTTTTCTCCTCACTCTCTTCTCTCTATCCCTCTCTCTCTCTCTCCTTTCCTCTGTCTGTCCTCTCCCCTCTCGTTTTCCTCACTCTCTTCTCTCTATCCCTCTCTCTCTCCTTTCCTCTGTCTCTCCTCTCCCCTCTCGTGCTCTTGACTCTCTCCTCTCTCTCTTGTCTGTCTGTTCCTCTGCACTGACCCTCACATAGCTACTCCTCTGCCCTTTTTTCACACATTCTTCACTCTTCCTCCGTCTCTACTCCCTTCCTCTCCTCTCCCTCTCTCCCTCCCTCTCTTCTGAATCTTGTTCTCCCCTGTTACTCACCACTCTCGCTCTCTCTCTCTCCCCCTCTCTCTCTTTTCCTCCATCTCCTGTCTCTCCCTCCTGCTGCCCCTCTTCTGCTCCCTCTTTATCCCTTCCTCCCTCTTTCTTTCTCTCTTTCTCTACTTTTCCCCCTCCCTCCCTCTCCTGTATCTCACTCTTGCCTGTCCCTCCCTCTTTCTCTCCCCCCTCACTCTATCGTTTTGTTTCTCTCGTTCTTCCTCTCCTCTCTCCCTCTTTATCTCTCCCTCTCTCCACCCCCTCCCCCTCCCTCTCTCTCATCCTCTCTTTGTCCCCTTCTCCCTCTCTCTTCTCTCCACTGAAAAGTGGAGCAAGCGCTCTGAAGCTGCAGTGACTCGGTGTGAGAGCGCCCTCTGCTGGTGTTCATTTACTTTTTCTTGGTTAAATTATTCAGCGAAATATGAAATAAGAAAATACATTTTAAAAAGAAACAGATTAAAACAATAAAACAAAACTAATCCCATATTTTAATTGCAGGTTACTTGATTAATCTTAATATGTATCTGTTTAATGTAAAATGAGCGCCCTCTGGTGGTGAAGGACTGTTTTTTACAGTGTAACAAGTATTACACCTCTCTCCTCTGTCCCTCTCCTCAGCTCCTCTGACCCTCTCCTCCTCTGCCCCTCTCCTCTGCTTCTCTGACCCTCTCCTCTGCTCTTCTGCCCCTCTCCTCTGCTCCATTGCCCCTCTCCCCTGCTCCTCTCCTCTGCTCTTCTGCTCCTCTCCTCTGCTCCTCTGCCCCTCTCCTCTGCTCCTCCTCTCCTCTGTTCCTCTCCTCTGCTCCTCTCCTCCTCTGTTCCTCCTCTCCTCTGCTCCTCTGCATCAGTTCCAGTGAGTGGGCAGTAGCAGATGCTCTGAATAGATCCATGGCTTAAGTGAAACTAAAACATGAGGCTTATTGAAACATCTCTGAATTAAAGGGAGGCTGGAGATGCCCTAGTTTGGCTTTAGGGCTTAAAGCACTTGAGAGCTGAAGAACTAAAATGACCTAATTACACACAAACAAAAGAATAAAACTTACATGGGGAAAGAAACTTATAAAACCCTTCAAACAGTTTAAAGGTAAAAAGTTTGGAGACTTTTTAATTTCTGTTTCTTTATTTCCCTGATTATTTAAACTGTAGATTCTCACTGAAGCATCAAAACTATGAATGACACGTGAATGTAGTGAACAAAATAAACTCAAAATAACTCCAAACTTGTTTTAGTTACATAACTCCATAATATCATACATTTGAGGTTTTCTGTGTGTATATACAGTGTAGACAATAGTAAAGTACGAATGTGTCTGAACGGGACAACAGCAGAAAGGATCAAGGGATTATTAAAGTGATTAAAGACGAGTTGAACTTACCTTTTATAAACACGGTTTCCTGGTGTCTGTGTGTATAAACCGTGTGGATCGTGTCCAGTGTGAGTCACATGGTCAGATCACAGTGACACTTAAAATGCATGTGTTTATTCTCTCATTTCTCCTTATAAAGATCTTACCTGTGTTTGAGTAAAATGTGTAGTTCACCCTGTCATATGCACTTTAAGCTTTGAGTTTTGATAGCGCCAAGCCACGCCCCCTTTTTAGTCGGCCAATCGATTAGCAGCACATGTCTTGAGTCCAACAATAGTTTATTTAGAGGAGTCCAGGCCCAGATTTCAAACTAGAACTCAGTAGAAGTGAAACGCTGTGTGTCAAAACAGTTTTTCTCTTCAGGTCATCAGTCGTTGTTTGGACAAAATAGATTTGTTCCAAAATTAATCTGACAAAACACTATATTTATGCACAGATTTGGATTTATATTTTATTTTTATTTTTAAACTAAATCTTATCTGAAGATTAAAGCGCATTTGTCAGGTTAGGCTCCTTTCACCAAAACACTGTTAACATCTTTACATTTAAGACTTTACTAAAAATCTTGATTATCTTTGTCTAGTTTTGTAATTTTGGTTTATCATTTTACTTCCTGGTTGGACACAGGCAGCAGATGTGACATATGTAGAGGTCATTCCATAACTGTTACCTGGCAACCATACTGTAAACAAGGGCCAAAACTTGTCTAAATGACACAATAGTTCTGATTAGACTCATACAAATAAAAGACAACAGGTTTATTCAGTGAAATGCAGGTTTAAAGTGTCATTGTCTTTTACAACTCACAAATACGTCTGTATTTTTTGACTTTTATTCTCCACTTTTCTTCACAAACTGCCAATGAACTGATGTAAAACTGTAAATATTTAGCTCAGGTTCTATCCACCAAACAGAGTCAGGATCAGACAAACATAAAACCTGTCGTATACAGTTTAAATGCAAAAATGTTCAAATAATCTATTGTAAAATTGTCACTATAAACTTTTCACAAGTTGTAAATGTGTAAATAAGAAAATAAACTAAGACTACTGTAACGTTTCTCTGACTGATGCAAGAGTCCAAAACTTATCAGTG
>JACM01036473.1:0-14503 GCA_000787095.1 Periophthalmodon schlosseri | reverse complement strand
TTTATATATTTTTTTTTTTTCAAACAGTGTATGAGCAGAGCTGTGGAATCACAGTTTTGGAGGGTTGAACTGTAACTCCTGTCTGATGCTCATCCCAACAGCAGACCAGCCTGGCTGTCAGACTGAGAAAGGCACCAAAACTAAAGGCCATTTGAATGTGCTGTGACCATGTGCTGTGGTCTCACTAACAGTTCTCAGCAGCATGTTTGACTTGATATTCTGACATTTTCTACCATTGTTTTTGAAAAATTCTCCCCCAAAAACAGAACGTTGTACATTGTTGTGTATTTCTAGCTGCTGTTGTCTCCTGTCAGCAGTAAGGCCTCCAAACAAAAACCAACACAGACATTCACTGATGTGATTTCTTTCAGGTGAATGAAACATTTGCTGTCTCAGGCTCTATTAGGGCTGGGAGATACGGTTATTAAACTGGAATTGTGAGCTCATCCCTCTGACGATGTGCTATTTTGGTCATATCGTCAGAATATAATTCACTCATTTTCTCTTGAATGCAGCTCTATACTCAAACAAAGACTTGGTCAGAATGAGTGACAGGTGGAATTAACCAATTGCAATGAAGTGTGAACTTTCAAGGGTGTAGTCCTTTAGTCATTTAGTCAATTAATCGGTCAATGGTGCCTTTGTTGACCAAAAATTGTATTTGTTGACTAATTTTAACTTTATTTAGATTATAAGCAATTATATCAATCAATCAATCAATCAAACTGTGACCAAAGTGCAATATAAGAACAATCAAAACATTAAACAATGAAATAAAAAGAAATTGTATAAAGTGTCACTGCATTACTAAGTGTTAAAAGCCAGTCTGAATAAATAAGTTTTGAGCCTGGATTTAAACAGGTCTGTCATAGTGTGCAAATCAGGGGGCAGTTTGTTCCAAAGTCTGGGGCCAGCAACAGAGAAAGCCTGATCACCCCAGTGTTTGAGCCTGGCTCTGGGGACTTCCAGCAAGAGTTGGTTGCTTGATCTTAATGTCCTATTTGAACTGTGGACAGACAAGAGTTCTGTCAAACAGGAAGGAGCAAGGCCGTAAAGAGCTTTAAAAACAAACAATACATTTTAAAATCAACTCTAAAAGAAACTGGAAGCCAATGAAGAGATAAAAGGGCTGGAGTGACGTGCTGACGTCTGGGGGTGTCGGTTAAAAAACGTGCTGCAGCGTTCTGCACGAGCTGGCACAACAGCAGAAAGGAGAAGGTATGAAGTGCATTAGTCGGACATTTGGGAGTGAATCCTGTGTTTAAGATGCCTTTTTTCCATGTAAATACACTTTTCCTAATACTTTTCTGTATACATAGTTGTTTTTGCATAAACTCACATGCAGTTGTAGTGCAGTTACATGGACAGATCATACATTTAGATGTTAGTCAACAAATTGATTGAAAGTTGATGAAGAATTCCTTTAGTTGACAGCCATTGAACTTTCAGAACAAGGCAAAATAAAGATACTAAGTGTACATGAATTGAGATAAAATCAATATCGTGATCTGGCTCCAAGAAAATCATGACATATCACCCACCTCAAGACTCTAAATGTGTCTGTATGCGTTACTTACTTATTGTCCCCTGTAAAGAAATCTATCATTGCATTTAATTGTTACAGTTTCAGTGTAGTTAGCTCCTCCCTTCAGGTAGATATAAGTCAGTGTCCAGCAGTAATCTGACCAGACCTGAAGAAGCGGCTTGGATGAGCAGCGAAACGTCTTCACTCCTACAACTTTTTGTCCAATTGACAGATTTAACTTTGGCTTTTACCATGGATCAGACCTGGACAACTGAGGGATTACACAGACGACATACTGACATGATTTGACCACGTGTGGGTCTTCAGGGTATTCATAAAATCAATAGTGAAAAGTCATGTGAGGTGAAAAGTCAATTTTGCATAACATTAAGTATGTTTCTATCTTGGACCCTCACATCTACTGGCCCATCAACGCACTCACCTTTCTTGTTTGTTGTAAATAAATCTGTAGGTATTGAACCCAAAACCTTTGTGCTGATAGCTTTACCCACCCATGAGATTTTCAGGCATTTTAAGTTTGAACACTAAAAGTCTTTGATCTGGATGGTTGAGCATTTTTCACTCACGTTTTGAAGTCACACTACAAACTGTCTTTCATAGAAAACAACTATGGTAATAAGAAAAGGTTCTTTCCCAAATCCTCTGATCAGCTCTGAGACGATCCGTTGAGATGAGCACACATATTTCCATCCTCTCACATTTGAATATTTCAGTGTTATTGCCTTCACCTGTGCATCCCAAAGCCCTCAGACGCCAGCAGCACAGGCAAACAGCTCTCCTTTTAATCAAATCATTTTAATTATGGAACAAAAGACCTGGTTGATCGAATCAGAACAGTCTTTTTCCAAGGAGAGCTGGGTGGCTTGTGTGTGGTAAATCCTTGGCCCAAACACACATTTTGGATTTGAAAACATTGATATAATTGTGTTTACCACAAATATGTTTTTTTTTTTATTAATCAGTCACTGCACCTTTTACACATTGAGTAACTATCCGCAGATGTGGATAATACAAACTTCTGCTTTACACACACACATAACAATACGTCTGACCTTACAGAGTCTGGAGTCTCATAAAGAAACCGTTTGGGCAATCATTTTATGGAAAATGTATAACTCTATCTATGAACTCTCTCTGCAAATGGATGTGCATTAGTCCTGGACACATCTGCAGCTGCCCGTCCATGGGAGTGGATCTCTCCTTCACTGTGGTTCTCCTTGAGGTTTCTCTTTTTTCCACTAGGTTTTTTTGCGTTTTTCCTTGCCGAGATGGAGGGTCTAAGGACAAGGGATGTTCTGGAACAGTTCTCCATTGTCTTGTTTTCTGTTGATTAATTTGCTTGTATGTTTCTCTTTCATTGTTGATTTTCATTGTTGATTTGACTTTCTGTTGGTTAAATCATTTCTCATGTTCAGCCCTAAGAGGCGACTGCTCTCGTGATTTTGGGCTTTACAAAAATAAATTGAATTGAATATAAAAACATTATGTTAAATTACATTACTAAATATAATTCACAACTATTGTATGGTATTTCATTTAACAGTCAAATTGAACACTTTCAGATAAACACAGGTATCTCTCTTGAAGCTAGCTTCAGTGGACAAAGCTGTCAATTTGAGCTGGCATCAACTCATCTCGTGAGGCATCTCAATTTGCGAGAACAGCAGCCTTCCAACTGTTGATTCAATTTGTTTTACTATCACTTTATTTTCCACTTTTATTAACCCAAATATGACCTTAATCTCAGAAGAAAATGTTCTCCTTATTGTCTTTTTTTTAATGTTAGTTTATTGTTATTATCCTTGAGCTTTTATTTTGAGTGCAAACGTTCTGTTATTTACGCCTGACAGCTTCCTTAATCAAAGTGTGCTTCTCCAGATTGAATAATGAAAAAAGGTTACAACGAGCATTTCAATTTGACATCTTGAAAAAACAAAAATTAATTTGACTTTGTACACGGACTGATCACTCTTGCAGCCCTATAATAATGACTTCATGTAAACTATGGAAGATCTTAATTAGTTAAGGTTATTCATCAGTGACTCAACTCATGGTGCACTCATGCAGGGATCATCATGAATCCTGTGAATTCCTGGTGAACTCCTCGTGTGTTCGTGGTTAAAGTCATGGACGAATCATGATGAAGTCACAGATGAATGAACCAATGCATTAACTCATGTAGTGTTGTCATGATACTAAAATTTCAAACCCGATTTCGATACAAGGAATGGACTCAATACTCAATACAGATTCTGATACCATGATGATAATAAAAAAACAGTCTTTATTTAAACAATAGAATGTGATTTTCAACATTAAATCGTAGTACTTTCTTTTCTATTCCCATGTGGCCATATATCTGTGTAATCCCTCAGTCGTCCAGTAGGGTAGTAGTCTGTGAATGTGATCAGATGACTATGTAGTTCCAATAGTAGTTTTAGTATCAATTAGTATCTGATTTTCGATATCTTTTGACAACCCTAAACTCATGTACTATTCTTATAAAGTGTTTCCAATTTAGACAAATCCAGCAATGCACTGCTTTGCTCCAATGCAAACCCAGTGCAGTTCCTAATGGGCCTGTAGCAATCAATAATGCAATAACAGCCAATAATGTAATCATTTTGGCCAAGTTTAAAGGTCTTATATTACGCAAAACTGACTCTTGTGAGCTTTAAGTCATGTTAGAATGTTGTTATCTCATCAAAAACATACATGGAGTGTGTTTTGTTATATTACGCAAAACTGACTCTTGTGAGCTTTAAGTCATGTTAGAATGTTGTTATCTCATCAAAAACATACATGGAGTTGTGTTTTGTTTCATTCACACATATTTGAACAACCCTTTATTATAAGTCTGTCTACATCTCCAAAGCTCAAAATGCTCTGTTCCTCCTTGTGATGTCATGTAGTGGTAGTTTTCAAGTGAACAGCTACGTTTTATCTTCCTGTATTACATGACATCGCAAGGTGGAACAGAGGGTTCTCTGTTTGAGAGAAGAACTCAGCCTAAATATGCAGGGTTTGTGTGTTAAACATGTGAATGAAACAAAACACAACTCCAGGTATGTTTTTGATGAGGAAGCAACAATATAACAGGAATGAGAAAATAGCGTAATATGGGCCTTTTAAATGTTATAAACAAGTAATACAGGCCAATATAAACAAGTAATAACAGGCCAATAATGTAATAACTATGATGAGCCAATAACGTTTAGAGTTTATCCACTTTTCTGTCCTCATTTGGATCATTTCTTGTATAAAACTACAATGGAAATGATGTAGTGCAGTTTTAGACCTGGTTTATCCCTAGATTAGACCTAAAATAGTCCTGTTATAGACCTGGTTTAGATCTGGCGGTGCTCGGATAGCAAGATCTTTCCTTTGGTTGTACCTGCTGTGAAAAGTTTGAGAGCCACTGACGTATTACATTATTGGCCTGTTATTACATTATGGGCATTTAAAATTAACCAAACTTATTACCTCATTGGCGGTTATTACATTATCGATTGCTACAAGGCTGTACAGCTCAGCCCCGGGTCACAGCGCGTCTGCTTCTCTTCAGCTGCCTCTGTTGACTGTGCTAATCGGCCCGACGCACTGACTCATGAAATGCATTTGTCCAGCTCCCTCAACCCTCTGCACCTGTGGATACAAATGCCAGTAGAGCGTGTGGTGCAGCTGAAGACAGGAGACGGGAGCAGAGACGGGCTCACGGCAGAGGCAGGTAGTACTCCGTTACATTTTCTCCTATATTACACAGGTCCTATATTACACAAAACTGACTCTGACGCCATGTTAGAATGTTGTTAGAGTTGTGTTTTGTTTCATTCACTCATTCATTTTCAGTAGAGATCGGCAACTCCATTTTAGAAGCTATCCAAATGATTCTAGTGAAGGTGTGTGGAGTTTAAAAACACAGTAGAACACTTCCTGTATTACCATATGACATCATGAGGTGGAACAGAGTGTTTTCTGTTTGAGGGAAACATGTAGGATTTGTGTGTTAAACGTGAATGAAACAAAACACAACTCTACGTATGTTTTTGATGAGGAAACAACATTATAACATAGATCAGAAAGTAGCGTAATATGGGCCCTTTAACTTAAGTAACTTTTAAAGAAATTGTACTTTTCAGAGTACATTTCTAGCAGCATACTTTTACTCCTACTTGAGTAATATTTTTATTGAAGTAACTGTAGTCTTACTTGAGTAAAAGCTTTGGTTACTCTTCTCAATGTGAGTAAATCTACAAGTACAAAAGCTTTGTCGACAATATGACATGATTTGAATATTTGTGGTTCCTGCACCTGTCCTTCCAATTACATTCACTTTAAATTATAAATCAGAAGTTACTCTTTAAGTTACTCCTATTTGAGTAGTACTTTTTCCATATACTTTTTACTCTTACTTAAGTAATTTCTTGGACCACTAACTTTGTACTTCTGCTTGAGTAATATTATTTCGAAGTAACGCTACTCTTACTTAAGTACAATTTTTGGCTATTCTACCCTCTCTGACAGCGGGAACAAAAAAGGTATGCTCTAGTCTGACTGACATGTCGAGGCTTGTCAAACGCTTCTGCTCCAGGAGATGTCTTTGTCTCAATAATTTCCACACTACATGGGTCAGCAGCACGGGGCAGGCTAACAGTCCGTCATTAGAAGAGGCTGTCAGTCAAAGCTCCAACTCTTCTGCTAAAGTTCGCCCCCCTGTGTCCTGGTTCAGTTCAAAGCAGTTACTCTCTCCTCCGTAACCAGATGCGTTGTGGTTGACGTGTAGAACAATCCCATAATCCTGTCCACTTTGAAAAAACCTGAGGCAAACCATAGACTGTATATATAAATGGGCATAGCTAACACACTAGCCGCCGCGTTCCAGGTAGGAAGTGAGCATGGGCGCGTTTCCAGCTCCATCAACTCTGGCTGGAATTCACTTTCTACTGAAATCTTAAAATGTTGGTTTTAATCCACTCTACATGATCCTGGGTTTTTATTGAGCTATTTTATCTGTAAATCAAGATATGAACATTAATACCAGACAAATCAGCAGCCTTTTCCCCCCAAGGTCACTCCCGCTAGTGTTAGCAACAGATTTGACTGACAGCTTTGCCAAGTGCCCTCACCGCTAGTTTGGCAGGGGGCGGGTATGGGTGACGCTCCCTTAGTGACACTCCCTTAGTGCACTTCTTTATACAGTCTATGGGGTAAACTAACATAACACACTAGGGGACAGATTTATCAATCCAGGTGCAGCAGTAGCTCAGTCGGTAGTTGGTCTTCTGATCTGAAGGTTGGCGGTTCAAATCCCGCTCTTGACATATACATCACTGGTAGAGCGGGCAGATCCACTGACCCACAGATTCCAGCTCTCTGTAATACTGTTGTTGTGTCCTTGGGCCAGACACTTAACCCACCTTGCCCCCAGTGTGTGAATGAAGGTGGAAAAGCGCTATATAAATGTTTGCATTTACCATTTTTTACTATTTAAACTGCTTGTGCAAACTAAAATACTAAAGCATGCAGAATTTGTATGTGTTGCACATGATTCACTATTGTAAAGTGCTTGTTTTCTTCCACAAAACTGATATGTAAATGAAAGTATACAGCAGGTACACAGATGTGTGTATCTCTGCTCCTGCTTCTATAATAACATCATTAAGGGCCTTTTAGAATAGTCTACACTACGGCCGTATGACTTAACTGCGTTTAAAATTGTATAGCTAGCAATGAAGTTAGGTCTCCATGTGTACAGTATCTAAAAGGACTTGATATAAATGAGGTATTACAGGGGCGCAGAATCCTCTCCATTCCCCGAACGTGCAACCAGCACCAAGCCTGCTTTACGTTTGGATCGAGGAGCATCAAACAGATGCTTTGGTGCAGATGGACATGTGAAAACCAGTAACCAATACTGTGGAGTCTGGGATAAGTTAAAGCCTACTGGATGCAGGGGCAAAAACTGTGTTGTGTCTGAGAGGCACAAACGCCGACGGCTCCAGTTTTTCAAGTCTTTTCAATTTTGCTGATGAGCAAATGTTTGATACAGCTGGCCCTGGGTGTTCTGGTAGAGGGTTGGCCAGCTGCTTGCTTCCATGGAGATGTTAATGCTTTGCCTGGAATGTTGCACAGAGTTGACCCCGCTCAGAACAAGAATGTATGTGTTAATATATCTGATGTATATTATATACTCTACCAGTCAAAAGAATGGGCATACCCTCTCATTTAATGTTTTTTTTTTTGTTTGTTTGTTTTGTTTTTGTTTTTTTTTTTCCTCTATTTTTGCTACTTTTTACATTTTATATACATACTGAAGACACCAGATACATGATGCAAGATATATGGAATTATGTAGTAAAGAAAAAAAGCAAAATAACTTTTTTTTTTTAATTATTATTTTTAATTAAAATCCACAAAGCAGCCACTCTTTGTAAACCCTTGGCCTTCTCTCAATGAGCTTCTTGATGAAGTCTCCTGAAATGGTTTTCACATGTGTCATGTCAGGATCAAGAAATGCCAAAAGTGCAAACCAGGGTTCAAAGCAAGGGACGGCTATTTCTAATTTTAACAAGTTTGGAGTTATTTTGAGTTTAATTTTTGATCACTATATTCCATGTGTCATTCATATATTTGATGCCTTCTGTGAGAATCTACAGTATAAAAATTTACGGAAATAAACAAGAAAAATAAATGAAAGTGTGTCCAAACTTTTGACTGGTCGTGTAAGTCAATCAGGTCTTCATCCACACATACAGTAAAGACTGGAGGAGCCATTGCACCTTAAAGAGGGGGTATTATGCAAAATCTTTTTTTTTTTTTTTTGCTTTCTCCTATGTTCTAACATTGTTCTTGCTCATCAAAAAAACATGCCTGAAGTGGTTTCATATGTCATCCATGCATGTTTGAGCACTTTAGCAATCTCTCCTGGGTCCTGTTCACACCCTCCTTATGGTTAGCGGGAAGATTCTGTGCAACGCTCAGGCCACAAGCCTACGTCACCCACGCTCCCACACGAAAATTCTCCATAAATATACAAAACATGATACAAAACTGTACACAACAGCAGTAGTTTCATTAGCAGGATGCACGCTGATTGTGTTGTGATCGCGCTGTGAAGGGAGAGCGACTTAGCACGGAGAGCAAAGGGAGGAGAGACTCAGAGCATCAAAAACAAAAGTCAAACTTATAAAGCATGTTAATATGTTGTTCTGAGCGAATATAGCACTTTCAAAACAATAAAAGGAAACATATGTTATGTCTTAGCAGTTAATACCACATAGAAATAAAATACCCCCTCTTTAACTAGCGCATCCATTTCTAGTCTGAATGTCTCTATCATCTGCGCTGCTGTCATTTTCTGATCTTGGAAAGCCGAGGATAACGCGGGTGTTTTGCCGTTAGCTGTGGCTCTCTCTGACACCTGCTGCCTTCCAAACGGTGGCCTGTTATTTAAGCATACCGGGGAGACAGCTCATCAGGAGGAGTGACAGGAGCAGGCGAGGCTGACCAGCCCAGGCAGGGAGGGAGGGAGGCAGGGAGTGAGGCAGGGAGGGAGCCAGCTAGATGACAGTCTACTCCCAGCCTGCTCCCTCACAACATCCACTGACGGCTGGAGTATTTGCAAAAGTGTCTGGGCGCCTAATGCAAGCGGTAAGCTGCGACTAGGATGACAAATGAGCAGAGGAGGAGCGGGGGACACGGGGGAATGAAACGCCAAGAGCAGAGCCAGCGCAGAATCAAGACACTGCTATACGGCTGCAGACACTACAAGACTCGGCTGTCTCAATCGCCCGGGACCTGTCTCGCTATTCTACCACGGATTCGGTTGGGAAGAGGGGCACATCATGCTAAACGCACTAAGGCAGGATCTGTGCTTTGGGAGATGACGACATGCCATCAGATACGTGTCCTTAGAGCCATTAGTGAATCTACAACAACACAAGAATGGAGGGTGCTAGGCAGAACTGACAGACTGCTCCAATCTACTCCACAGCTGGGGAGTTTTAGAAAGAACAAAAAGTGTTCTTCATGGAAACTGTGAATATGCATTTAAGAGGACACAAGGCAGAAGATATGAGCTGTAGTGAAAGAGAGACTGAATTTCAAAACTTCTACCCCTAATTCAATGTCGTAATTAAAGTGCATGTGACAGATTTTTCTTTTTTTTTCTAATTATGACATGGGATAGCACCTGCGCTAAATAATTATCATAGTTTTATATCAGTTAAACGGCCCACATTATGCTATTTTTTGAGCTATGTTATAATGTTTTCTCATCAAAGACGTACGTGGAGTTGTGCTTTGTTTCATTCACACATGTTTAAGGCACAAATCATGCATATTTAGGGTGTTCTTCTCTGTGCTCCACTGTGTTTTTAAACTATATACAACTCCACTAGAATCATTTGGATAAATTTGGCCCTTGGCTACTGAACTAGAGGTAAAAGGTAGCTGTTAACTTGAAAGGTGGAATGGAGCATTTTGAGCCTTGGAGATGAAGACAGGCTATTAATAATGCAGGATTACTCAAACACAACTAACAACAGGTATCACCATTATAACGGCTATATTATAATGGCTTAAAGCTCACAAGAGTAAATTTTGCGTAATATAGGACATTTAAGTGGCACCTTATATAGGACCTTTAAAAATACACAAAGTAGCATCCCTCTACCTTTGTCAACACAGAAAATGCCATCTAAAATTCAGACACAATTTATGCACAAGGAAGGGACACTTTAAACTCCCATTTAATGAGATAAAGGTGTTATTTATTTTTACTTTGCCCTTGTTGACATTACTGTTGCTAGGTAACAGCGCTGGAATTACCACAACATATGTCACATCTGTCCAACCAGAATGTAAAATAAACATCACCAACATTTTTAAAAATGTAAAAAAAAAAAAAAAAGGTGGAGAGGTTTTGTAAAATCTTAACATTGTTTTAAAAATATATATTTTGCATAATATCCCCTATTTTTTTTAGCTTTCTACCATGTTATAACATTGTTCCTTCATCAAAAACATGCCTGGAGGTTTTAGATGTCATCCATCCATATTTGAGTATTTTAGCGACCTTTCCCGGGCACTGTTCAAACTCTCCTTACTGTTAGCTGTAAGATTCTATGCATTGTATGTAGTTCTATGCAGAGGAGCCATTGCACCTTAAAGAGGGGTTGGTATGCAAAATCTTTTTTTTTTTTTTTTTTGCTTTCTACTATGTTATAGCATTGTTCTTGCTCATCAAAAACATGCCTGAAGTGGTTTCATATGTCATCCATGGATACTTTAGCAATCTCTCCTGGGCCCTATTCAAACCCTTCTTGTGGTTAGCTGTAAGATTCTGTGCAATGCTCAGGCCACAAGCCTACGTCACCCATGCTCCCACATGACAGTTCTCCATAAATATACAAAAACATGATTCAAAACTGCACACAGCAACTTGACAAACCTGATGCGATGTGCAGTAGTTTCATTACATCATTACATCATTCATTTCATTAGCGGGAATTTGTTGTTTTTGCATTGTCAAAACAATAAAATGTAGCAATGTGATCTAAATATGTTATGTGTTAGCAGTTAATACCCCACAGAAGTAAATACCTCCACCTTTAACTATGTTTTAGTCAAATGAGTAGTGTAATCTGTCATATGCACAAACATGTGTTTAGATTGTTACACAGTAGGGCTGTGTGTAAAAAAGTGTGACCTACATTGATATAATAAATGTCAAATATGATCAAAATTGGGACTACACTGGGACTAAAAACACCAAATTAAACTTGAGCTAGACCAGGACTAAACTAGGACTAGACCAGTCCAATCATCTACACCAAGTCCAGTAGGGCTCAAATCAGAACCAAACCAGGGTGTGAATGCACTTTGAACTACAGGTCAGATGTGAGAAGTGGTTTGTTGAAATACCTCTGAGCAATAAAACATCCAATTATAATGCTAAACAGATTAATTCAAAGCAATGTTGTGGAACCTTCCAGAGCAACACTATCTCCATGGAGACAAGCAGGTGATGGACCCACATTTGCGCACACATATGGCACTTTCTCATGTCCGTAAATGTCTTGTGTCTGTAGGCTCCATTCACATTTAAGGCAGACCTATTGTGCAAAATCAACATTTCAAAGCTTTAAACCGTGTTATAGTTGCTTTCCCTTCTCATTTACCATCTGAGGTTGTATTTGAAGCGATTCGTGCATGTTTGAGTAATCTTTAATTGTTTATTTTCAAGACGCCATATTGCCCCCCTACCCCTGTGACGTATTTACTTGGCAGTACTACAACCATCTGAGGTTGTATTTGAAGCGATTCGTGCATGTTTGAGTAATCTTAGTAATTGTTTATTTTCAAGACGCCATATTGCCCACCTACCCCTGTGACGTATTTACTTGGAACAGTACTACACAGTAACTACACATTCTATATACTGTAATATAGAATTGTGCCGTCCGTGTCGATTTGATACCGTTGTCTTTTCTGAATATTATGCCATCACATGAACCTTCCACAGCTGACATTTCCCTGGTGTTATTGTCATGTGATATGATGTACGTTTTGCTGCTCCTGCTGACTGCCCTGTCACAGCCCTATAACTATCTAAACTCTGCTCCCTCCTGTTTGCTCAAACTCAGCGTCGCTAAATCTTGTCCAATTTGCCCGTCCGCTCGGTTCTTCTATTTAAGGGCTTATATTGCGCTATTTTTGATCTATGTTTTAATGCTTGTTTCCTCATCACAAACACACATGGATTAGTGTTCTGTTTCATTCACATGTTTAACGCACAAATCCTGCGTATTTAGACTGTGTTCTTTTCTCAAACTGAAAATACTTTGTTCCTCCTTGTGATGTGATTAAGCAGTAATACAGGAAAGCTTCCACTGTGTTTTTAAACTCCATACTAGAATCATTTTTATCATTTCAGTCTTGGATTTGCCTAACTTTGAAGTTATAGCTCGCTTTAGCCGCATTGAAACTGCTTCTCTGCTTCTCCTCAGTGCACCAGCAGAAATTAGAGACTGTACAAAAGGTAAAGCATAAATGTGTGTGTAATCCCTCAGTCGTCCAGGTCTGATCCAGAGTAAAAGAAAATATTCAATTCTGTCAACTGGACAAAAGTTTTAGAGTGAAGACGTTTCGCTGCTCATCCAAGCCGCTTCTTCAGTTCTGGTCATATTACTGGAGGACACTGCTTTATATCTATCTGAAGAGAGGAGCTAACTACACTGAAACTAACACACCTATTGCTTACAGTTTCTGTTTGTAGGCGAGGTCTAGCGAGGTACAGATCTTAGCAAAAGAAATGTTTTGAGAGGGGAATTAAAGAAGCAATTTTTGTTAGAAAGACAATCCTTCCTTGAACAGAAATGGGAGCCTTAGATGTCATCTTTCCCCCATATATAACTCCATCCTCAGAGCCAAAGCAAACAAAGGAAACAAAGAGAACAATAGAGCGAGCCAGGATGCCAACAGGTGTGAAAAAACACGCATTAGGGGGTATATGAATATGCTAAGTATCGTGCTAAGCACTTTAGTTTACTTTTAAATCTGATCTGAAATTGTCTTGTCACTGTGATCTCAAAAGATACTATGTAAGTGACCTGATTATACCTAAATAATTCGTATTTATTTCACCCCATCTAAAACTATATCTAATAATGCACACAAATGATGGTAGCTCAGTTGGTAGCGTGTTTGTCCACTGGATGATTGCTGGTGTTGTGTCCATGGGCAACGCACTTAACCCACTTCGCCCCCAGTGTCTGTGTACACGGCTGTATGAATGTGTGTGTGAATGGGTGAGTGGTTCCTGCCTACAAAATGTAGAGCAGTGCTTTTAAGCCTTAATAACCTTATTAGTAACAAGTTGTGAAATTAAGTTTATATTTGCAACCTTCAGATTAAACTGAAAAAAGGCTTAATTGTTCATATGGCTATTAACCTTAAAACTACCACTAAGTGACATCGCAAGGTAAAATACAACATTTTGAGTTTTGGGGATGCAGACATCCTTATAATCCATCTGTCGTATATTGAACGATGTGGGGAGCGACGGCAGGAGAGACTCAGAGCGTCAAAAATGAAAGTGAAACTTAAAAAAAAAGCATTTTCTAAACAATAAAAGGTAACATGGCGATCCAAATATGTTATGCGTTAGTAGTTAAGACCCCATATCAATAAAATACCCCCTCTTTCAGTTTCTGACAAAAGCATAATGTGTCTTCTATAAATAAAATGCATTATTATGTTTTATTATTATTATTTGCCTGTCTGCTCAATTCTTCTATGGGCCCATTAACGCTCTGCTCCTGGTCCAAGTGTGCGCCGTGGCTCCAGACGTGTGTGCTGTTTGTAATGAGGGACGCAGACAGACAGCTCTGTTTCCCTAACTGGCCCAGCGGTAACAAGCGCTATGCTAATCGTGCCCCTAATGAAAGCATATCTACAGGCCTGATTCTGTCGAGGATAAATGGCTTAGTTTAACCCAGCATGGGGGCCCGGCGCTGGGAAAAATACACTTTTTAAATACACAAACGCCACGGCACAGCTTGGCTTTTCTACAAAGGAAAACAATTTGTTGTGGCTGTCTGTCTGTCGGAGGTGGAGGATTGCGCAGCCCTCCGCCCACTCGCACTGGCTGTGGGTTTCTCAGAACACAGGCCAGCCTCACAGCTACAAAGGCCCGTCACATCAGCCTGCTTACCTGCAGCTGGAGAAAGCCTCACTAAAGAGTTTTAAATGTAGCCCCAGTGCTGTCAGCATTCTGGTATACTCTGGTCTGTTCTGGTGTAAACATTCACAGCATCAAACAGTGACACAAACGTGCATACGCCGGCTTCTGGAGGACGCAGCTGTGGTGTCAGTATTTTTACCAAATGTTACTATTGGTATGTATAGTGACTGATTAAAGCATTTCGAAGTAGTAGGTTTTTTTTTTGTTTTTTT
>JACM01076421.1:0-20940 GCA_000787095.1 Periophthalmodon schlosseri | reverse complement strand
TATGTGTTAAACAGGTACAATATTTTTTCTGTATATTTAGAATATATGAGCTGAGGATACGTGCTGAACCCCTCAGACACACAGCAGTCTGTGCTGTTTGTATTTGTTAATCAGAGTAAACCTTCTGAACCTGGACTGAGCCTCTGTCTACCACACTACCCAAAACACAACGCCGAGGTATCCTATATCACAAGTGAGAAATATATTGAAAACACTATTTTTATTTGATGTAGACCTACAAAGTATGTCATAAACAGATGGCTACAATTAGGCGTATGGTTTTGACGAGATGTATTTACATTTGTATTTATTTCATTATTTATTTTTACAGCAATACATTCCTACCACATGCGAGGTTGGCTCCCTGCAGCCACCATCCTCTCCTCGCTGGAGCTTATTGGACAGCGGGGCAGGACCACGGAGTCAGGTGACGCTGGCGCAGCCACTACACTCTCTCTGTTTCCTCTCTCTACTTGTGTAAGAGAGGAAAATCTCTTAGCTCCTGAGAAACCGATGCTACTACAACCACCATATGGCCCGATGTGCAGCGCTGTAGGCAGGGGTCGGAAAGATTCAGTACCCTTGGAGAGGATAGCTCTCATTGGATCCCCATAAGATTTTGACCGATGTGCTTTGAACCTAGGGGTTTGGGGAACCACCATTTTTGGCCCGCCAGTGTCTTGTCGTTTCTGCATTGCAAAGCAAGGAAAGAGGTCTTGTAAAAGCAAAACCGTGACCACTACAGGGATAAGGAGCAGAGCATCAGTGGAGAGAGATGGCGGAGTGCGGGCGGAAGGCGCTGTCTCTCCTGGAAGCGGCCCGCTCCCGGTACGAGAGCCTGCAGATATCGGACGACGTTTTTGGCGAGTCCGGGGACGACAGCAGCGACAACCTCTTCTACAGCACATCGGGCGAATCGGACTCAGACCACTACATCCCGGAGGCAGGCGAGGAGGAGCAGCCGCACCAGCAGAACCAGCATCCGCAGAGACGGGCTGAGAAAGAGAGTGTACACAGCGGTCCTCCAGGTTCACTGTCCCAAAGTCAGGCTGAGGAGGAGGGCTGGACCGAAACGTTGCAGGATGTGACCGTGCCGTCGTACAAAGAGACATATGGTGAGACACTATGATGAATAAGGTCATTTATTGTGCCTTTAGCAGTGGGCCGTGTGTGTGGAAAGACGAAACGTGAACAAACAGAAATAGAGCAGTTCATTTATGTTCTAGGACAGCTTAACCATCCCAGCAAATGTAAGTAATAGTTATGTCACTGTAATAAAGCATTGCATTTTACTTTACGCGCGTGCCCGGCCTGTGAGCGCCTGTGCCCTAGAGTGAGTGACAGTGGCATGACACTGCAACGTTAACTGATGTATTATGGTTATGCTTTGATATTCACCGCTTGGTGCAGTGCCTGGCCCCTGGGTGAATGTGCTAATAGATGTGTGCACTGGGCACGTTTCAGAGGGTAATGTAGGAGAACAGCGTGATGCCTCTTTCATGTCTGTTTATGTTTACTCACAGGCACAATTCATAACAAGCTACTGAACATTGTCCTCCTGCAGGTCAATTAACAGGAACTATAAGAGACCAAAAAATGAAGCATTTGGGTTATCGAGACGCACACAAATACTTTTCTGTGATCATATGTGAGCTCAAAGCCCCATTCCCTGACATACTGGTGGTGCATCTGAACACTTTGTATGGTGCTATATGCAGACTGCAGCCATCAGTGGTCACAGAGCAGGCTGTGAGTGCAGCTCCTTCTGTCAGAGCTCATTTGGATTAGGTTTCCTTTCGTCCTGTGGTACTGCCATCCAGCTTCCACTGTGGCATGTTTCACCGTCACAGGGAGACCAATATGTTCACAGCAGATATGGACCCCAGGCATATGCCATTCGGACAATTTGTGCATATCAATTGTATTACATGACAGTTAACCATTTTGGTTAGCATTTTTGTGCACCACTCAAATTCAACCTGCAAATATTATTTCAGTTCAATGCTACATATAAATGTTTACTTGTTTTCGCTAACACAGTCTGGCGGAAATAAAGGGGAGATTCTGTGATCTTGGGAAAAGTGTTCTGAACATCAGTAGGACAGGTATCTTTCCTGTGTATCTTTTTTCTGTTTATTGTATGTGCGTGTCTAGAAATGAACACGTATTGACAGGTGTGTTTGAGATTAATACTTTGCACAAGTGGAACTGAATATTCTCCCTGCTGTGCCTCATAATGCCAGAAAAGTTTGCTCAAACAAACTTGTTTGAAAGGAACTGGCAGGATCGAGGGTGTCTGCGCGCAAGATGTTACAATTCTAGAAATACACTGCTTATAGTAAGTCCAGATATGATTATGTGGCCATTCGATAGAGCCATGAGGTGTTGAACTGATGGTGTAGAATTACAAAGACCGTAGCTGAAGCGCTTCATCTTTGTCCATATTGAATGTAGGCTTCCTCTTTTTACCCAGCACAATTATCAAACCAATTCTCTTGCTCCCACTTTATGCAGCAGCAGAGATGGCTGACAATTTCTTTTATCCGTAATTGAAATGAACATTGGAGCTTTAAGGGCATCATTATCACTTTTGTACTTATATACAAGTACATAACAAGATCTGTGTGATATAAAACATTGTTCATTCGGCTTTTAGAGCTTTGTGTATTTAACAGGTAAACACAGGTGTGGTCCTTGCTTTGGTTCACAGGGTTTATGGTGTCTGCTCAGGAGAACCAACTCTTATGTCTACTTTCAGAGGTGAGATAGTTCAAACCAGTTGCACATTTAGGCCTGTCACGATAACACTTTTTGAAGTGCTATATATAGCTGAAGTAAATAAAATATCATTTTGAAACCAAAACATAAAGCAGAAATATCCCCAAAAAGTATACTAAATGTACAATATTGTTAAAAAAATATGAGCTGCAATAAATAAATAAATAACAAATTGCAACACTTATGAGGTTAGTTTGTCTCTGTAATGAGTCATAAATGTTCATAATTCAACCTTCTACAGCTCAAATCTCATCATAGTACAGAAAAATAACCATATATTTCTACACACTAGTACAAAGAAAAAGTACCCACGATAAATATTGACCCCCAAAAATGATTGTCCCATCTGTCATGTACTGAACGATAAGTCAATATAGTGATCATAGTGACAGGCCTATGCACATTAATTCACAAATCCATCTTTTTTGTAAATCTTTCTTAAAACTCTATTTTATGTTTTATTTTTTATGTTTCAGTTGTAATATCACAGGAAAGAAATAAAGCTATGGAGATGTTTCCACTTAATTCACAAAAGAGACAATATCTCCAGTGACATATTATAGCTGCTGACTTAAGATTAAATGCATTTTGATTACATTAAATTACTATGAATCCCATTTTGATGCTTCTCATTTAAAATTGTATCAACAGTATTTTAGTAGCACCATCATTTAAGGTTCTGGTATATATTTTATTGTCCCCATTGGGAAATTCATAAATTTGATCCATACTTCAATGTGACTAGGGAAACTTGTCGGGAGCAGTGGGAAGAGCAGCACTTGAGGACCCATCTCCAGATCTTGAGCTAGGCCTGGTCAGCACTACCTTAGTTGGAGGATTTGACCATAGTTTGCATATATTGGGGTGATGAAGGAAACCGGAGTGCCCAGAGGAAACCCACCCAGACATAAGGAGAACATGCAAACACTGCATATAAAGGCCCCATGCCGCCCAACAGTCGAACCCCGGACCTTCTTGACAAGACATAATGCCAGTTCCTATAGCACATAAAACTAGCATCCTTAAATCAACTTATGGATCCTTTGTGCCATTGGAGCATCCTTCGACTCATATAGGCTATTTCGTCGTCCATCTTGGCTCTTCACTGTCTGGTCTTTGTTCCTGTCAGCTCTGATGCGATGGCTGCACTCCTCTGAGATAGTGCACCCTGTACATAAATCATCAGCCTCAGTCACTTTGCATCAAATCAAACAAACAAACTCGAACAGAACCAGCACTGCAGCTTGCGTTGCCAGGCTATCAATTTTCTTTCACTTAACCTTCAGAATTCTACAATGCCCTATAATTCTGGCACAATATCTGCAACTTTGTGCTGTAGTGTTTAGTGTGTTACCAATACACAATTCTACATTATTTATTCATTTTTATATTTTGAATACACAGTGACCATCATCCTTACAGTAAACTCATGACCCTTACAGGACACAAATGCTTAGGTTGGCAGACTGACAGACGTTATAATTATGAAGTTTAGAAAAAGAAAGCGTCCCATTGCTGTCATCAGAGTTAAAAGCTAAGGCAGGGGATCAGATTGAGGATTATGGGACAACATCACAGATTATGTAACTATCACAATGTTGACTGGATTTACTGCACTATTTCACATTATTGAGTACCCAGATAGATTAATACTAGGATCTGTTCATGATTTATTCATCTGGAAATTTATTTTTACAAAATTCTTTGACATATTAACATTTGTTTTATGTCAGAGGCCAAAAAAATATATTACACATCTCTCTTGCCAATTTTATGTTGATTGCATTGTAAGTGTGGTCAACAAATACTACTTTAAACTTCTTATTATCGTGTTGTGTCGAGTGCTAGCTTTCAAAGTGTTCTAGTAACTCAAAGCAAAACAGACAGATTATTATTTAAAATTGAAGTCAATATTAATGGACGTATGCGCAAGTTCACTTAAAATTCACCACAATTCATCAAGTCAATACATGGAATTGCCCACATCATGATAGTAAATGCATATGCTTCTATATGTAAATTGACTTAAGATATATGAAGGATTTTGCATAAAATGGTGAGCCTATAGCCTATAGAGTTCCTATTTGGGCTTAGCTGACTCATTTCACCTCAGACACTCATGTTTTACCTCAGAGTAGTCTCCTTTGAGGAAGTCACACTGGATTTTACATAGCGTTTTAAATGTAATGGAATGCAAATGAGTGTTGGAGTTGACTCTGACTTTGTGGGTACATTTTACTGCCATCCTGTGCTCTGTCTTGGCTTGTCTCATCCTTCTCTGCTCTTCAGTGTAATTAATTATAATATAAATCTTGGACTTATATAATACGCTTGGATACACTTGTCATAAATTGTTGACTGGACTTGATTGGTTGCGTAGCAGTTGGATTAAAGTCAAGACAATTCTGGAGTACAAAGCATGTTCTGAGAATAATGACTAATTGTTTAGCTTGAAGAGGTTCTACACAACTTTTGCTTCTGACTTGTCATCATACACTTTTTTGTTGGTGTTACTGAGGTAGAAAAGTGAAAGAATCGATACAAATGACTTGAATGTAGCTTTACTCGCAAAAATATTATTTCTATGTAGGATTAGGCTTTGTACAGATACCAGACCTATTTACAAATACTTGTCATACACTTTAAATTTTTGCCTTACCAAATGCTGTAAATTGAACGTGACAGGAGAGTGAAGCGAGTTTAAATGCCATGTCAATGAGGTGACAATGTGTTAGCTGTCACTCTGTGTAAACACTGTAATAACACTAGTACTGAATGCTGCTGTTACAATGTGTGCATGGAATCAAACTGGACATTAAGTATTGTCAAAATGCAAAATTTCTTCTAAATTACAATGCCGCAGTGTAGGGATGGGCAATTCATCGAATTTGGATCAAGATCAAGATTCAGTCATGTCTAATTGTCTATGATATGCTTGGGTCTATTGGATCGAGATGTCAACGTTCTTTGTAAGTAAAACATATACAGGTTTGGAGCAGGCAGAGTTTGGACTTTGGAATAATAAATTGGGCTTATTACTTATGACTTATTAAAGTCTGTTTTGTGTCGATATGAAATCAATAGCAACATTCAATTGTAAATTGAGATTTTTTTTTGTTGTCATGTCCTCATGTCCACACATCAGTGTCTTTCATATTCATATAATTAATGTACAAAATCTTCCAAATGTATGAGTACTCTGATTACAATGTATTTTATACAGTGCAATGTGTAGTTTATGCGTGCTTACATCCTCAGTGGGGCTACTGATTGAATAAGACCTATCTATACTTTGTTGAGTGATTTTGTGATGAAGCTATTTTAGCTATTTTATCATCAAAAGTCTATACAGCCCACACAGCCTTGACAATGACAACTTAACAAACTCTAGTTTGTTACTGTCACCAACTTTTTTAGAACCTGTCAATTTGAAGGCGTGGGCCCTATTATGATTTAGAGACACTTCCCTCACAATATATCCTTTGTCTCTCTATCTGTTTGGTCTCTAACAGGCCCTGCTCAGAAAATGCCAGACAGTGCTTCTGCTTTGGACTTCTTCCAGCTTTTTGTGCCAGACAACTGCATTCAGAACATGGTCACCCAGACTAATATGTACGCCAAGAAGTTCCAGGAGCGCTTTGGCTCGGATGAGGGCTGGCGTCCAGTAACTGCCCAGGAGATGAAGGCATTTCTGGGCTTTGTCATCTCCACCAGTGTGCACAGGTGCGAGTCCGTGCTGAGCATCTGGAGCTCGGGCTTCTTCAGCAATCGCAGCATTGCACTAAAGATGAGCCAGTCACGCTTCGAGAAAATCCTAAAATACTTTCACATCGTGGCTTTCCGCCCGTCTCAGGGGAGTAACCAGGGACTGTACAAGATTCAGCCCTTCTTGGACTCACTGCAGCAGTCGTTCAGCTGCACCTTCAGGCCCTCACAGACACAGGTATGGCACAGGTACATACAAGCCAGATACATAGAAGAAGAAAACTTGCAAGAAAGCCCTGGCTTTAAAGGGGTATGGTGCATGAACAAGCTTTTATGTAGAGCATTACCTCAGATGCCATTTCAGCTTGCAATTTTGTATCTAGGGCAGCAATGCAACTCTATTTTTGGGTGAGCAACTGAAGTTGAGGTCTTCAATAAGCAAGTGCTCTGTATCCCATTATCACGTCGAGGTTTACACTTAGGATTAAATAAATAAAATACATGGTCATATGTACATATTATGGTCATTTTAATGGTTTAAATGGATAGCTGTAAAATTTGCACAAGGGTCACGCCCACACTCGCCACAACCGAAGTGGCTGCACTACATACATATGTAATGTGTTAGTGGTTCACAGCTGTCTCTCTCTTTGACTTTTAAGGGTATATTGTTCTTTATTGGGGAGGACCAAATTTGAAGCAAGCAAGGGTGAATAGAGGTTAATGACCACAGTAACTTTTCTCCCCATCCCCCATCCCCCATTTAGTTTACTATTACTATAATATATGAATGTATGGTGATATGAAATAGGGATTTTTTTTTTAATGAACAACATGAGCTATTGGCCATATTTAGAGACCAGAATAATAATGTAGCGCAGAGGGGACTTCAGAGAGGTAGAAATATTTGAAATGCAAATATTTGCGGCTTATTGCATAAATATCCTTTCCAGACATATAAACCATCACATTTGTAAATGTGTCCAGGGGCAATATAATTCTCATGAAATGATCCTTGGCAAATTATTATTATGATTATTGCACTCTTGAGCTGTTTATTGTAACCTGACTTATAGATATTGGGATTGAATGTAAAAAACTTAACGTGATGTGCCAAATGTCCAAGGTTTTAAGACTACAATTTGAACATGAGAGTGTAGCCAAACCATCAAACTTAAAATCCAATATTCAAGAAAAAATAGCTTTTCTGCACTCAACAAAATTCTGGCAGATAACACAGTGTTTCCAACTTGCACAAGTGTTGATTGTTTGTTCCCGGCGCCTTGATGTTACATCATACTTGTACTTGCTGGGAGTTTATTGTTTTCTTTGTTGGCTGATTTTTGCAGGTTCTCCATGAGCCTTTGATAGACGAGGACCCAGTATTCATCACCACTTGCACTGAGCGTGAGCTGAGGAAGAGGAAGAAGAGGAAGTTCAGCCTATGGGTTAGACAGTGCACCTCTACGGGCTTCATTTGTCAGGTACCAACTCACCTGCAAGGCTATAAAAATACACTCTACAATTGAACAAACTGAACAATATTCACAGTGAGAAAATAGGTTAAAAGATCAGAAAGAATATTATGTGAAGCCTCTACCAGTATTATAACAAAAATACTATTTTTTAGACTTCAGTTGAACACATTTATATAGGGCTTACCTGACCAGTCAGTCCCGTCTACATTCTATTCAAATCCAGAAGGGTTTGGAACCTAGAGCGGGAAAAACCACCTAACTTGGATGGTCCGACTGCAGCGGCCCGTTTGTAGCACTTGTCTCTCTCTAGAAGACATGTCCGCTTGAAAAAATCTCATATCATTCAGGACAAAATGTATGACTTCTTTTACCCAAGATAAATAAGAGTTTGGTGCTTTGATTGTTGATTCTGCAGAAATCTGTGCTGCTTTTCAGTCTTTAGCAGTGTTTTTCCCATTTTTTTATGTGAAAGCCTCCATGTTTGTTTTGACATGAATAGACCATGCATCTCTCTGATTGGTTAATCCACCTGCCAATCACGCCTTCAGAAATTGGGGAGACAGGATATGGTTTCAGACCTACTCGTGTTCGTTAAGTTTTGCGCGTGGTTCTGGCTGACCAGGTAAATATAGGTCTGTATAGTTAATCAAATTTGAATCAAGATCAATATTTAGTCCTTTCTAATTGTCAATGATTAGCTTGGTTTCTGTTTAAATGGAGAGGTCTACACCCAATACTTTGTCAGTAAAAGTAAGAGGAAGATATTTGACAATTTTTTTGTTTTGACTGGCAGTTATTAAAACTATCGTTAAAAATCTTGTTTATGTTCTGGAAATTAATATTGAAAGCCATTTTTATTTGTTTTTAATAAGACAAATAAAATAAAAATCAGACATTGTGACACATAAATATGAGGAAAGAAAATTGTGATTACTTTGCCCAACCCTACATTTATTCCACAGAGACTCTCACTAACAACTTTGCCCTTAAAACAACCCTGCTCTCTTACGCCATTTACTTACATAACACACCCATTTAACTTAAGGCTAGTGCTGCAGGACTGCCAGACCTGTCCAGCACGCACCATTACAGAGGTCATTAGTGAGAGAGACACAGCAGTCCATAACTCACTAGACCACATTCACTGCACTTCTTATTTCATAGGCTGCACCAATGACATGCCCTTGAGGCTACAATCTAACTAGAGGTACGGCCAAAGCATAAAGTGTCCGTGGGAGCAGATTTCTTCAGCATGTTAAAGACAAAAATATGTAAAAATGTATTGCCAAAGGAGAGAGAAATTTGTGCAGGTCTTTCATCGAACCGCCTACACACATGCTGCATCAAAGCACTGAAAACACTTTGCTCTTCCCCATGCTGTGGTAGAGTTCTATGCCAGCAACAAGTTAGGCTAGAAAATTATTCAATCGTTTTAGAATTGTTGTTGATCTATATGAGAACTAGTGTATATTTTGCTGAAATTGCATTATGTGTTTTATTATCATTTTGATATTGAAATTAGTATCAAGCCTTTTCCTTCACAATTGAGTTTGAAATTTTTGACACGACAACCACCAGACTTTAACTGGCTGGACACAACAGTATTATCCCTACAACACATATTTACATAAGCAGATGAGCAGTCTAGACATCTCATAGGTTTAAGGCCAGCTTTCAAACCGGGAATGTTCTAGTTCGGGGTTAAAAGCTTCCATTTAAGAATTACCCTTCACAACAACGGTGTCATTTGACAACCACTCTCTCTTTTTACTAGTCTGTGTGTCTCTGCTCTCCCATCTTATCACTACAAATGAATTGTGTCAAGGGAGGAAAAGAAAAAATACAAGAAATAAGGCGAGTTAATGGAGTGAATCAATGGGATTCCATTAGGCATTGCAGTCTCACAGACACATACACACATACACATATGCCCATGCAGGGACCAGCCTTTTAGTGTAATAGCCACTAGCCTGACGTAGAGCCAGGCTAATCAGGCTAATACCATTCAGGTTATTGGAGAGACACCAGGGACATACACTCACCGATAGTGTTTGCACATTTCTAATGGTTATGGGCCTGTAGTGTAGTCAGTTAATGGGGAGTCAGCACAATAGTAAACAAAAGGATATTCATTTTCTCTTATTGCCTGGAAATAAAAGTGCTTAACAATTCAATTTCAAACTTTAAATGCTAAATTAATTAACATTTATTACTCAGTTGGCTGTTATTAATTATTATGTATTTAATATATCTTGCATTAATCGCAATAAATAAAGAAAGTCTTGATTTCATGTTTAGTTATTTCCTAAAAGCATTTATTTTTAAAGGTGCACTATGTACATTTTGTGGATGCTTTGCTTGGCAAATCATTAATGTGATTATGTTAATGCACAGTGTAGTATAAATGTATTACATTTCATTTATTCAATTACAGGTGTTTTTATTGCCAGAGAATACTTGGTTGCGTGGAGTCATTTGCTTGTTTAGAGACTGATCGGTTTTATGCCATTCTATGGAATATTCCAGACAAAGCAACATCTCCATGGAGAATAGAATGGTTTGACTCCTCCACCTATAAATGTACATAATGCCCTTTAAATGGGAGACCACAACAAAGTTGTATTAGGGCTCCAGAAATGTTAACTAAAAAGTCAATAACCTGCAATTATAATTATGTTTATACCTAAGTTGATATTGCACTGATTATATTGTGTAGACTTAATGACACCTCAGTATTGAACTCTTGTGATAATATGTCCTTTTTATTGTGTGCTACAGATCTCTGTGCACTTGAAGGAGGGGCAGGGCATAGATGCTTTATCTGCTCTGAAAAACAAGCCTCAGCTCCACAGCCTGGTGGCCAAGCAACTCTGCCAAAACATCTCCGGGAAGAACACCATTATCTTCACTGGACCTTCTATCACCAACCTCAGTCTCTTCACTGAATTCAGTAAACAAGGTACACCGCAAACAAGAATGAAACTCACGCTAAGAAATTCAATAGGAAGTAACTACTAGACCTATTAATTTATATAGAGTCTCTTTTTACAATAAGAAGCCATATTATGTTTTTTCAGGTTCTTATATTGAACTATAACCTAGAGTAAAATAGACTGTTTTACATTTTGTTCATTGTAAAACGTAATATTGATCTTAGCAGCTTACAGCTTAGTAATAGAAATGGGTCCTTTGACTTCTTGTTCAAAACTGCAGAACCACCTATTCATACTGGCATTTCACTGTAGCAAGCAGATTTTCACTTACGCATGTTTATTGTTGAAAAGTGGCCACATGACATTTCAGAACTCGGGAGTCTATAAATAATTAAATAATCACAACTAAGTACAGGAATGTGGCGGTCTGAAAATATGAATTTTCTAAGCACTTATGCCTCAAATGCACAACATACAAACATGCATACATATAAACATGCATGATCCAATCAAAAATAATGAGAAAAAACATTTATATCAAAGTTAAAACCTCATAAAAATTGATATTGCACAATATGTTTACTTTAAGAATTTCCAAAGTCATCCTTACATAATAGCCTCAGGTGGAAATGGCCTAAAGCATTGTAAATATAAATATTTAGCCTAGAAAAGGCAACATGCACTGTGCAAAGAAAGTTTGAAGACAGAGTTCATATTTAATCTCTTGTCAATGCCTCGAGGCATGCAGATAAATACAGCTGCTGAAGACAATGTTTTGTTTCAGATTTGTCATTCAGATTAATTATGAAAGTTAATTGCCCTGTGCTCCACTCACAATGAAAATCTGCCTGGCGTATTGAGAGAAATCACTCCCATAAATGAGACTCAGTCAACAGGATTGTTTTACCTCTAGTCAGCAAAAAACAGAATAAAAGGAGATTGTGCAAGTAATTGTTCAGTAGTCATGCTCAGTGCTTTTCACGTATAATGGCACATAAATTTGAGCTCAGAAGAAGATAAAAAATTCTTTTTGTTTTCACATTTTCACCTGTTATAGTAGGTTGTGTCATGTCATGAAGCTTTCAGTTGCCAAAAAGTCTCTATGAATCACAATAAAATCAGCAACCAGTTGTCTTCAAGACATGATGCAGTCTCAAATCAAGGTGGAAGGTATTGCATGTTAGAATTGCATGGTGAAATTTGTAGTTTGAGTGAAAATTCATGGTCAATATCTCCGTAGATACTAACATAAAACATCAAAAAATATTTTCAAAATGGTAAAAAGTTGAATGTATTCTCTGTCAGCAGGGATCTAACTGTGTGATAATTATTTAACTATTGAGGCAAAAAAGAGTTGGCATTATTAAATCACAAAAGCATCATAGCCGTCAGATTAATACGGCATAGAACCCCATTCTCTGACATAAGGTTCAATACATTTTGAATTATCCATAGAGGGGTCACGGCACATCAGCATAACATATTAACCTACCTTAACCACATATTACAACACAATATACTGGATGACACTGCATGTTTTCAGTGTGTTTTCTCTTCTTTGTAGATATCTTTTGCTGTGGCCTTCTGAGCACCAGAAAGAGCGACTGTACAGGCCTCCCCCAGAGCATGCTCATGTGTACCTCCACCAGTGCCCAGCGCGGACAGTCCCGGGTCATGATGAAGGGTGGCATGTCTCTGATCAGCTGGTACAACAAAGGACACTTCAGATTCCTCACCAACGCCTACTCACCCACTAAACAAGGTATACAGCTTTATGTAGCTAGTAGAAAGCCTTGACACAACCATTTATCCATAGTAACAGTGCTAAGGCAATACTAATCTAAATGACGAATTTAAAGGTTCGTTATGTAACTTTTCTGCCACCTGCTTGTCTCCATGGAGATGATAGTACATTGCGTGGAATGTTCCAAAGTATGCTATTAAACCTATCTATCTCACATTTATATTACAGCTGTTTTATTGCAAAAAAGAAAATCTTGCATTTTTACTTGAAGAAGCGTCACCTCTCCACAGATCTGACTTGGCCGGATGTTGTCACCTGCTTGTCTCCATGCCTAGACAAATTTAATGCTATAATATGGAACATTACAGGCAAGGCAATGAGACAAGCAATTGGCAAAATCTCTACAGAAAAATTACATGCAAAAATTACAATTACGTGCATCTTTATCTCTGAATGAATGGCTAATCTCCAACCAAGATTAACTAACTATTAAGTAAGGCCAACTGACCCTACTGTTTGGTTTAACTACTTAACAACTTAAACCAAATACAGTTTGCAATAGATTGTTCAAATAGATTGGTCAGACCTTAACTACGTGTCTACTGGCACTGGGATTTATATAGTTAAGTTCAAGTGACAAGTCATTGAACTGTTTTGTCTGAAAAATCAAAGGAAGTTGTTGATCTGTGAAAACCTGTTCTCCAGAGGGTTTTGCATTCCTGTCTCAGCCTTAATCCACTCCACATTTTGTTAGGTTTATCCTGCAGTGTGTGTTCGAAGCCAGGAGAGGATCAGATCAGTACAGACGTCATTATCTCATTGATTTTCTGTCGTCTTTATGAGACTTGAAGAGAGCTGATCTGTCTTTCTTAACAAGGGGATAAAATATTTATCAATCTCCATATCAGACCTATATGAACGTCTCAGTGAGCATGTAGTTATACAAATCTATATTGTTCTTGAAAATCTGATTCGTTGTCAGATCTATGGGGAATAGAAAATATGGCAGCGCTAACCTTTAGAATTAACTAAAATGGTGGCTTAAAATTGTTGTAATTATGGTATTTTCTTCTTTCTTCTTCTAGATATTTGTCAGATTCTGTCTAGTCTTTCATATTGTTGTCACAATAGTAAATCACAGAAAAATTACTCAATGTCAATGCTGAGGAATAGACTCAATAGTCAATGCTGATTCTGATGTCACAAATATAATACCATAATAAAAACACTCTTTATTTAGACAATAGAATGTAATTTTCAACTTTCTTTTCTATTCCCACGTGGCCTTATATCTTTGTAATCATCCAGGTAGGTTCCATAGTGGTCCATGGGTCTATGCTAGTCTATGTGGTCTTGTTCTGATATAGCTCAAGATTCATTTCTGTCCTGTGAATGTGACTTTTTTAGTATCAAAGATCAAAAAGACTTTATTTATCCGCAAGGGGAAATTCAGATTGTAGGTCTCATCTCATCTGCCATAAACCTCCTTGTTGTACAATCTTATGGCAGTCGGGACAAAGGAGTTCTTGTGACGTTCTGTCCTGCAGCTCACTGTTCTCAGACTCAAACTGTCTACTCTCTGTTGTTTAAAAGCTGAATTCAGGGGATGGTTCATGTTGTTCAGTATAGCATCCATCCTGTTGAGTGTCTGCTGCTCTACTACCTCAACCAGAGACTCTAAACTACTTCCTATAGTTGAACCAGCCCTCTCTATTAGTTTGTCTAGTCTCCTAAGATCTCTTTTTCTGAGACTGCCCCCCCAACAGACTGCACCATAAAAAACAGAGCTAGACATTACTGCCTGATAAAACATATGCAGCAGTTTATTGTTTACATTAAAAGACCCTAGCTTTCTCTTGGCCTTTCCTATAAAGTGCATCTGTATTTGTGGACCAGTCCAGCTTGTTGTCCAGATGCACCCCCGATACCTGCTCCAATAATTATCTAGTTTACTACTTAGTATTGATTAGCATCTGATTTTCAATACTTTTTACAACCCTAATGCTTTCCAAAGCATTTAGGAGTGTGTGTTTCTACCATTGTGTGTGACAGGAATGATCATCAAGAGGAAAAGTGGGGAAATCCCATGTCCGCTCGCTGTAGAGGCATTTGCGGCTCACCTCAGCTACATCTGCAAATATGATGACAAGTACAGCAAGTATGTACACCAACATGTTTTTCTGTTTTCTCATAAATAATGGCAAAATCTTCACAAATAAATAATTTTTATGTGGTATCTGCAGGTTAAATGTCTGTGCATGTTTCACATCTGTCCAGGAACTTATAGTAACCCTGTTGGAACAGTCTGTAGTTAAAAATGAGAACACTTCATAAAGTCTACCACTAGCCTTAATAAAGCATAAACAAAGACTTAATTCATAATGAACAAATAGTTTATTAAAAATGATTCAGGCTTAGTAACCACTTAATTAAGGGGTAATTAATTAAGGAGTTATTAAGCCTGAATCATTCTTAATAAACTATTTGTTCATTATGAAGTATGTCTTTGTTTATGTTTTATTAAGGCTATTCAAATTGTAGTTAAGTGTGACTAAATTCTGTTATGCCTGAAGTATTTCATTTAACAAAATTTGAAGCACCTTTCCATGTGAAAAACTAATAGATTTTCTCCCCTCAGATACTTTATCTTCCATAAGCCTAATAAAACATGGCAGCAGGTGTTCTGGCTCAGCATCAGTATCGCCATCAATAACGCGTACATCCTGTACAAGATGTCCGACGCCTACTCCGCCAAACGCTACAGTCGAGCGCAGTTTGGAGAGAGACTGGTCCGAGAGCTGCTGGATTTAGATGACTGCTCCCCCACACAGTGAATAAATAAAATGGACATTTTTGCTCTTACATATGCTCAAAATTCACAAGCAAAAACAAAATTTTCTGTAGAGTGATTATCACAACGGGATTAGCAGTGACTGAATCAAAATCATTCAGCATTGTATGCATTTGTGCTAATTTTAGTTGTAAAAATTTAAAAGTGTTAAAAATATAGTAAAATACCATTACTACTTGTTGCATAAATTGTGATTTCTGACTGATAAATAAGCAGCTACATTTTCTTCCCATCCAGTTATTGCATAACAAGTTCTAACACAAAACATTATTGCCAAGGACCAAATTTTGACTTTCTGTTGGTGAGCCAAATAATGTGAGATTGTAGAACTAGTGAACATAGTCCTTCTTTATGCCAGACCAGACTCGCTCTGCTGTCTGTAGCTTCATTGAGGGCCTTGAGGTTTGCTTTGCCTAACATTTAGTTGTATACACTGTATTCTCTATGGAAGGTGTGCTGTGTGATTGCATGGTTATTGTGTGGTTTCATATCGCAGGACCCATGCACTTTCTCTTTGTCTTGCACTCTGTGGAAATATTTTGGTTTTACTAGGTATAGAAATTATTGAAATGAGATTTAAATTACATATGATGAAAATACAAAGTTTTTGTGGGAATATAAGTGTCATTGGTTGGACATTTACTTCTGACCGAAGATTGTGATTTGAACATGTTTACACTTATCCAAAGCAGAGTTCTGTTTGTGGGAAGTAGGCTATTGAATGTGTGTGTCCCTTTGTAGCACTGTTTGTCCCACTGTCTGTTCTGTCTTTGTCCATTTGACATATGTCACCTAACCTTTTGACTTTGTCATTTTCTACACTGTAGTATAACAATCAATGTTTTATATAAAAATCCACCATTATATGAAAAATAGTCACATCTGCACTTAAGATATAATATATAAAATAATTTATACAATGAAAACTGCTAACACATTTGTGCACTTTTAAGGTTATATATAATCAAACAAAATAACCACTAGATATTCTCCAAAAGGTTCAATGATCCAATAACAACCAACAAACAATTCTATTTTTGTTGTGCTTTTGGAAAAATAAGATGTAACTTAGACAGTGAGAGGCTTATAACCCGACATGATCCAGTTTGATGGAGTGTAAGACCCATTGCTTTCAGAGAAAATGGACTTAGGTCTTATGGAGCATGACAAGAGAATAGTTTCACCACTTAAAGCATTACTGCACTGAAGACCTTTAACTTCAACTGATTTACTTGAGTAAAACCACATGAGATGTAGTACTCATATCTTACACATGATGAAATACTGGAAGTGAAGACACTTTATCCATAAAATGGCTGGGGGGAGAGTGAGAACTAGTTTAAGGAATTATGGCGCATGTTACATTATATTTTTATAATTTTAAGTGTGATTTTCTGAAATAATAATGTTGGCCACACTTTAATTTACAGTACCTATGTACAATATAATACCATGTAATTACACAGTAGCATGTGTTTGGCATTAGTGCGGTCAGATTACTTGTTATGACATGTTTTAATGTAGTGTCTTTTTCTGTTCCTCAGTTAAGTGATCTTTGATTACTTGCTGCCATTTTTACTGTGACTGTAATGATACAGAAATCCAACCAAGTTTTGAGGCAATGTGACTGGATAAATTCTATACAAAAGGCTATACAAAACAAAACATCGCTGAATAAAGAAGAGAAAAAGAGAATATATGACATACTTAAAAGAGTTACCCAGACATGGCTTTGTGAAGCCCCTCCACTCTTGTGTGCTGTGAGGATGTATTGGTGTGATGTACTGTTTGTCATGTGTATGTGTATGCCATTGTGCCATTGTTTCACAAAACATTGACTCACTCAGTCATACTTAAATACAAGACTGATTTCAAATGTAATAAAGAACATTATTGACAGACCTCAGGGTATACCAGACCTTATAGGTGCTATAACAGTGGAATAGGCCTAATAACAATCAAATTATGTGGTAAAGGAAGAACATAATTAAATAAAGAAATGACATGAAATATCACATGGTCCCAAAAAAAGGATGGTCTTATTGTCTGCCCTATGGAACATTTTTTTTGGTATGCAATGTCTCAACAATGTGGTGCATGTAAACGGAACATTCATTTGACTAATCTGTGCAATGTGCTGGACCAAACTTTGAATCTGTGCAAATTGGTTATTGTGGTCATCAGTTTGTTTTATATCTAGACATGCTACAACACCATAAATGAAAAGACATAAAAGTTGAAAGATTTAATGTATTGTAAAAACTTAAAGGAAATTGTAAATAAAAAAGTTTCTATGTGCACTAATAACTGGTTGTCTCCTGGCTGGTTCCAATTTTCTCAAAAGTCTGGATCCTCACTTCCCACTCCATTCATTCTGTATGACAAATTAGCCAAGTTTTGCTAAAATAAATCAATATTTAAATATCAGACACAAGACAGCAAGCTATGAATGGATAATCACAGACAGTATATTAAGACCTTTGTGTACAATGTAAAAACTTCACCAAAGGAGACTTCTGTATTTATAAAAGTAGGTACAGTGGGACAAAAAAGTATTTAGTCAGCCACCAACTGTGCAAGTTCTCCCACTTAAAAAGATGAGAGAGGCCTGTAATTTTCATCATAGGTTCACTTCAACTATGAGAGACAGAATGGGGGGACAGAATCCAGGAAATCACATTGTAGGGTAAAATTGGTAAATTCCTTGGTAAAATAAGTATTTGGTCACCTACAAACAAGCAAGATTTCTGGCTCTCACAGACCTGTAACTTCTTCTTTAAGAGGCTCTTCTGTCCTCCACTCATTACCTGTATTAATGGAACTTGGTTGAACTCGTTATTGTTATATTATATTACTCGTTAGTATAAAAGACACCTGTCCACAACCTCAAACAGTCAGACTCCAAACTCCACTATGGCCAAGACCAAAGAGCTGTCAAAGGACACCACAAACAGAATTGTAGACCTGCACCAGGCTGGGAAGACTGAATCTGCAATAGGTAAGCAGCTTGGTGTGAAGAAATCAACTGTGGGAGCAATTATTAGAAAATGGAAGACATACAAGACCACTGATAATCTCCCTCCATCTGGGGCTCCACGCAAGATCTCACCCCGTAGGGTCAAAATGATCACAAGAACGGTGAGCAAAAATCCCAGAACCATACGGGGGGACCAAGTGAATGACCTGCAGACAGCTGGGACCAAAGTAACAAAGGCTACCATCAGTAACACACTACGCCACCAGGAACTCAAATCCTGCAGTGCCAGACGTGTCCCCCTGCTTAAGCCAGTACATGTCCAGGCCCGTCTGAAGTTTGCTAGAGAGCATTTGGATGATCCAGAAGAGGACTGGGAGAATGTCATATGGTCAGATGAAACCAAAACAGAACTTTTTGGTAAAAACTCAACTTGTCGTGTTTGGAGGAGAAAGAATGCTGAGTTGCATCCTAAGAACACCATACCTACTGTGAAGCATGGGGGTGGAAACATCATACTTTGGGGCTGTTTTTCTGCAAATGGTCCAGGACGACTGATGCATGTAAAGGAAAGAATGAATGGGGCCATGTATCGTGAGATTTTGAGTGAAAACCTCCTTACATCAGCAAGGGCATTGAAGATGAAACGTGGCTGGGTCTTTCAGCATGACAATGATTCCAAACACACTGCCTGGGCAACGAAGGAGTGGCTTCGTAAGAAGCATTTCAAGATCCTGGAGTGGCCTAGCCAGTCTCCAGATCTCAACCTGTCATGAATCCACTTTGCCTTCGTGTTTTTGTGCTGTTTTTCCCCTCCCCTACTGTGTTTGCACCGGGAGCTGGGCAGAGCCTCCATCTTGCCTTTGGCTGTGGAGGCTCTTTCTCAGACCTGGAACAGGGCATGGATATGATGTGTGATGGATATCGTGCTCCTGAGGTAATTCTTGGTGCTCCCCTGTCCGAGGCCCTGGAGATGTGGAGCCTGGGCTGCTGCCTTGGAGAGGGCCTCTTAGGCTGCCCTCTGTTCTCCAATATGTCCTCCTATGACCACCTGAGGACCATCATCCATCTCCTTGGACAACCCAGTAATGAGATGCTACAGAGAAGTGTCTATGCTGATAAATACTTCTTCCAGACAAACAGCCAGTGGAGATTCAAGAGCCCCATTGAATACCAGGCCACAAACTGGAAAAAGCCTGAGGTCTCTGAGTGTGAATTGGACCAGTTTTCAGATCTTGAGGAAGCCATAATGCTGCAGGCTGTTGACGAGGATGAAGATGCCGTGTTGGACTTGGAGGTTTTCCTTGATTTTCTTAAAAATCTTCTCCAGGTTGACCCTGAGAAGAGGCTGACTGTTGGCCAAGCCCTGAGGCATCCCTTTATAACAATGGAACACCTGATCTACAGTGACAGTGAATATGTCCAAGGTGCCCATGATCTTATGGCAGTAACCCTGAAGACCTCCAATCGAGCTGAAGGAAATCCAGACCAGGACCCTCAGTCCTCTGCAGCTTCAGTTGAGAGTCCAGGGTCGTCTTTGGCCTTCGGAGAGGAGAGCTCTCTGCCTGAGGAATCTGACTGGTCCTACAGCCCTTTGACTGAGACTGACGAAGGCTGTTTCATGAGAAATAATGATGTTAACTTCATCATTCAACCTGTGGAAGAGACTAACCTGTGCATGGACCCTGATCTGCTCTGGGACAAGGAACCTGTCCTGTTCTGGTTCAAGATGGACCAGAGTGACGAGGTTAGCTCCTGTTTGAATGAGGAGCATACGGCTGAACCTGAACAGGTTGAGATCACCTTCCCTCCAGTAGAGGATGCCCGCCCCAAGCTGGGGAACTACAACATTCTGGAGTTTCTTGGGGAAGGAGCATATGGAAAAGTGCCCAAATGCTTCAACTCCAAGACTGAACAAGTGGTGGCAGTGAAACTATTTGAAGATGGAGATGTGTGCTCTCTTCCTGGGGCCCACTACAGTCCTCTAAATCTGAGGGATCTGACTGGACCTACAGCCCTTTGATTGAAACTAACAAAGACTGCTTCATGGAAAATATTGATGTTTCCTTTATCATTCAACCTGTGGAGGAGAATAACCTGTGCATGGACACAAACGTTACTGACCCTGATCTGCTCTGGGACAAGGGACCCGTCCTGTTCTGGTTCTAGATGGATCTCAAGGCCAATACAGCAGACAATAGTGTCCACAAGAACACCTCCTTCTGGTCAGGCATGAAGAAAAGGTTTGGAGATGTTATAGCACGTATACGCCAAACCATGACTCCTGTGCGCCGTTGCTACAACTCTCGGAGGTGCTAAAGGCACCACTGCAAACTTATACAAGTAAAAATAGTTCATTAGCAATCAAATTGTGTATGTATGTATGTATGTATGTATTTGTTGATCAAATGGTTTCCTTGACAATTTTTTTCTAAAATACAACTTTATAATTTTAAATATATAAAATGTATTTAGCA
>KN485441.1:6845-27029 GCA_000787095.1 Periophthalmodon schlosseri | reverse complement strand
AAGACTAACAGTCCATCATTAACATTAACAGAAAAATACAATAAAATGTTCCCACGTCCAACACGTTTCCTACAGTCCATACAAATATATAAAAAAAAAAATGTTACGTGTAAATTTTTACAGTGAATACAGAACAAGTGAACTAGACTGATGTCGACACACTTGGTTATCTAAAATGTGTTTTTTTCAAATTTCTAGCTAAATTATTCAGACCTACAGACTATTTCAGACTGTCTGGAGGCTGATTCCACTGTCTGAAGGTTTGAAAAGAAAAGGCCGCCTGACCAAAGGCCGACGATCTTTAATATCTGTAATTTCGGTTCAGAGAGGACCAAGTGGATTGGGTAGTTTGTTCCGAACAGATTTTGGCATCTCATGTTTTAGAACTAAAAATAATGGCCATCTGCAGACAACAGACCATGTTTCTACAGATGCACAAAGGTTAGCAACATTTTCGGACATGTTAACAGAAGCGTGCAGTTGTAATGAACGTGATTTGATGGCAGAAATGCTTAGAACAAATCTGGACATGATTTATGAACATAAAAATAGCAGGAGACCTACCTTTTACCTGTGATGTAACAATCCTGGGATTTTTTTTTTGTTAAATATGTTTTTTGTGCTCAGAGGGAGTGGGCTTACTAAACAGGATTCCTCAAATAAGCGTGAATGATGCAACATGTTTTTGATGAGAGAACAATGTTATAACATGGTTAAAAGTGCAAAAAAGTCAATTTTGCTTAATATGTGTCCTTCAAAGGAATAATGCAAACTGCATAATCCCTTGTTATTACCTCAGTTATTCTGCTATCGCCATCCTATTACCATGCAATTACTGTGCTGTAATTTGTAAGTGCGACTGGCATTGCTAACAAATTAAACTTGTGTGCAATTTTGAAATAGTGGCCATACCTGCTCATCAAGGGCTGATCTCGTCAGATCTCAGAAGCAAAGCGAGGACAGGCCTGGTTAGTACTGATGTAGGACATGGCTGAGAATACCAGGTGCCACAGTAGGGCAGCGGCGGCTCTTGTGGAAACTCCTTAGGAAAGACACTTTACCCACCTTGCCTAGTTTGAATGTGGTGTGCGAGTGAGTGTTGTTATGGTTGGAAGAGCTGATGGTGCAGATTGGCAGCCACGCTTTCCCAGGGCTCCACCAAGTGTTGAGTGAATGAATAAAGTGTCTTTGAGTGTCCAAAAAGCACTATATAAATCAAAGGGTAAACATTATAGCATGCGATTAATCACATGTTGCGTGCAAAGGCCAAAAAACAATATAATACGTTTCTTTGGCTCCTAAATAGCTCTTTATTTGACCTTTTAGTCTTACATATACTGTAGTATTCGCCCAGTGTTGTGATGGTTTGACTTAGATATGATTTTTCTATGTATCTGGGACTAAGTTATTTGAAAATGTCCAAATAAAAGTGAAAATAATATAAAAAGGTTCAGTATTAGTCTGTTGTATTATTTTCTAGTGTTTACATTCAAATACCAGATTGGAATGTTATTTAACATTTTGAAGCTGAAACATTGTTTTTTCCAGTGGTTGTCCTGTGTGGTCTGCTGCTTCTTTCTGCTCACTATGAGCCTAATAGAAGGCGACTAGAGTCCTGGCTTAGTCTCCCTTTAGTCCTGATACAGATCTGGTAAAGGTCGGTCCTCCTATTCAGTCCTTGTTTAGTCTTGGTTCAGTTCTGGTGCAGTCCTAGTTCAAGCCAACTCACAGCTTACTGAACATGTGGGATTTTAATATCTCCGTAGTTTCCAAAGTAAACATGATTGACATGTGCGGTGAACTCCACGCATTGCCGCTGTTCGATCGCTAATTCTCCGCGCGCACAATCATGTATGTTTAATCATGTATCTAACGTCCGTGATCACTGACTCTTTTTGGATATTTTTAAAACTCAGACGGAGCTTGGACTCGTCCCTGTCACGCTTTCTGTACAGCAGGGCTCTCTTCCTAATGTCCAGCGCATTAGGAACGGACCCGCCCCCTCTGTGTGTGTGTGTGTGTGTGTGTGTGTGTGTGTGTGTACTGAGCGGCGAGAGAGAGGCTTGTGTGTGTGTGTGTGTGTATTGAGTGGAGAGAGAGAGAGACGTGTGTGTGTGTTTGTGTGTGTGTGTGTATACTGAGCAGAGAGAGAGAGAGAGAGACTAGTGTGTGTATGTGTGTATGTACTGAGCGGAAAGAGAGAGAGAGAGAGACTAGTGTGTGTGTGTGTGTACGGGGGAGAGCGAGAGAGAGAGAGAGATGTGTGTGTGTGTGTACGGGGGAGAGCGAGAGAGAGAGAGAGATGTGTGTGTGTGTGTACGGGGGAGAGCGAGAGAGAGAGAGAGATGTGTGTGTGTGTGTACGGGGGAGAGCGAGAGAGAGAGAGAGATGTGTGTGTGTGGGCCAGATGTTTCCAGGTAAGACGGCTGCTGTTAGACGGAGTTGTAGGTATGAAATTGCACTGTGCTAATGGTGACACTTTGTTATAGTAATAAGTAGCCACTCAAAAGCAACACTGAATTTTTACTAATTAAATTTAAATTTGAAGGATAGCTGTTTATTTTTTTATTTTTTGTTCAGATTTTTTAATTGAAAAACGGATTATGAGAAAATAAGTGGGTAGAATAGGATAGAAACAGTCAAATGTAGGGCTCCAACTGATGATTATTTTAGTATTTAACTAATTGAGAATTATTTTTTCAGTTTGTTAATAGCCAAACAATTAATTCTTCTGTACTTTTAAAACGCAGATAAAAATAAAAGGCCGTCAGCTGCTGTAAAGGTGTGTGTGTGTGTGTTTGTGTGTGTGTGTGTGTGTGTGTGTGTGTGTGTGTGTGTGGCGAGCGCAGACGCCTCACAGACCAGAGCGAGTCTCTTTGATCCTGTGTTTTTGACTAATTCACGTGACCTGCATTAACACGCGACAAAGCAATTAACTGCGCTAAATTATTTTTTGAGCTAACGGGATCAAACGCGTTAACGTGCCCAACCCTAATATTACACATATTCACAAGCACGGCACATTTTTTTTACATTATTACATGTCATACCAGCCGTATTGCTGGAGTGTGAAGTGCCACCCAACAACACAGGATTGGAACCTACAACCTCATGATCAGGAGGAAAACACTTACTAAACTGCACCACCATCACTCATCAAACCTTTAAATCTACTTTGAAGTCCATAAGGCTGTTTTGAGTTAGAACTAGCAGAAACCGCAGCTCTTCATGTTAATATGTGTTTGAACAGTATGTACATTATGTCTATTCTTACAAACAATTAGCAGACAATCTTAACTCTGAAAAAAGGTTACTTAAACTTTTTTTTTTTTACATTTTATATTCAAATTCCTAAAAGTAGCCACCCTTTGCTTTGTTGACAGCACTGCAAACCATTGGCCCTCTCTCAGTGACCTTAATGATGAAGTCTCCTGAAATGGTTTTCACTTTGTCAGGGTCAAGAATTGAAGTGTCCAAAGCAGTGATCAAAGCAAAGGGTGGCAAAGCGTGGCACATTTTATCACATGTGTCCATTCGTAGATCTGATGCCTTCAGTGGGAATCTACATTGCAAATAAACTGGAAAGTAAAGAAAAACAAAAATGTAAAAGTGTGTCCAGGTAGTGCAGGTTAGAGCCCGTATGACCTGTCCTCACGTGTGAATGATTGGGCAGTAAAAAACCAAAATACTACTCTAGCGGGTAAAGTTTAGCAGATCTTTGTTGGTACAGATTCAGCTATAATCTAATGGAAAGATTCCGATTCAGTACAAAAAAATCGATTCATAGAAACAATCTGAGCTGAACTCCCCAGATGTTCCACTGTTTTATTTATGCCCCTCTTTTTTCTGCTTTCACGCTGGTTAAAGGAGCACTATGTATGTCCGCCGCATGCTCGTCTCCATGGGGATGTTGTTCCTTCTCTGGAATGTTCCACATTAGGGCATTAAACTTATCTATTACCACGGAGACAAGAAGGACACGCCACCACTCACAAGTTGTGGCTCAGATCTGTGGTGAAGTGATCCCGCTCACAGTAGTGTTGTGATGATACAAAAAATGTAAACTCGATTTCAATACAAAGGAATAGACCATGAATGTGACTTTTTTTAGTATCGGTACCTGCTCAAATGAGTATCTAGTTTACAGATTTTCGATACTTTTGGCAACTTTAGCTCACAGTAACAATGCATGTTTCTCAAGGGATTGTTGGGCAATTAATGTAGAACCCTCCAGACAAAGCAACAGCATCTCCATGGAGACAAGTAGGCGGCGGGTGCTCCACAACAGGGAACAGGAACACATTCTTCTCTTTGGCTCAAAAATGACTGGCAGGACTAACACTTCGAACAATGTCCCGGTAATTCTTCTAAGTGACACAGGTTTGCGAGTCAATGGATTTCTCCGACACCAGTCTCTACTCTGACTGCTCACTCCAGCTCCTGTCTGCACCCAACAAGTGTCTGCGATTGACTGACACCCCGGGCTTCTCTAATAGTTGCACAACTGACTTTGCTGTCATAAAACTCTCCAGAAGAAGTCACGCACTAAAGTCGAGTGGGTCTGTGTGTCTACAATTTTTCATATTAGCTTTATTCCTTCACCTCTCTGAATTCAAATGCAGTAGAGAGCTGTCAGAGAAGTCAAAGCTCGCAGTCCGCTGTTTGGCAGAAGTTTGTTTCAGCGGTCCCTAGAACTTTACAATAGTCCAAAGCTAAAATAGCGATATGTCAATTCTTGCACAGAAAAAGTTGAAGTTTAGTTTTGCCAAGGTTACATTGATGTCTGCACTTTCTGACTTGTTATTTTTGCGGTCTCTTTATATCATCTTCTAATCTAATAAACTGGCAGAAGCCTCAGAAAGTAACAACAGCTTATATGTGACACCAAGACCGGTGACAGTTTTGAGGATGGCTCGCAACCAGCAGCCGAAACACGTCGAGGGAAATACATCTCGCTGATAAGGTTGCCTGTCTAAAAGAAAACCAACGTGACTACGGCAGAAGCCCTGTCGCTAAATAGGGTGAATGCTTGGTTTGGTTCATTTGGGTCCTTCCACCAAAACCACACCGCTGCCCTGTGATTGGACGGGTCATCCAGTGGCTCGAGCCCAAATGCAGATGCAGGAGCGGGCCAAATTGGACCCTTGTGAGATTATGAACTCCCAAATATCACAGGAATTTATCTTGCTGCACAATGTAAGTAATCTATTGATCTACCGGAGAAATTACGTATTATTTATTTATTTATTTTCTATATAATCATGCATTATGTTTTCATTTAAAAAAAAAAAAGAAAAAAAAAGGTACTGGTTTTATTCTTGGATTTTCCATTTATCTGTGACGTTTGCATGTTCTCCTAGTGTTGATGGGATTTGCCTGGATGGTACTTGCTCTAAACTGCGGTTGCCCTTAGGAACTAGCAAATGCAACAACCAATTTTCTTTACAATAGACTACGATTTCTGCAATTCAGTTAAGTGCTTCAATAGTCAGTAATAACACTTGAACTTGACCTTGGACAACCCTCTCAAACCTTAAGAGGTAAGGAAGATTGTATTTACTATTTTTTGGCATCACCTTTCTTGCTCTCACAGCTGCCTTGAAGTCCTGACACCGGCGCGCTCAAACAATAAAGAAAAAGGAGGTGTCACTTGCTTTGCTTTCCATGAACCGCCGAATCCAAGAGTTTATTTATACACGGAAAAATATAAAAATAAATCAGACATAAACGCCGGCGAGATACTTTTACCCCGTTTTTTGAAAAAGTTTTTCAAAAGAACCACTCTGGAAAAAGAAGTGACATTTTGATTTTATTTAACGGGATGGGAAAACGGCAGCTAAAAAAGCATCCAGGAAATAAAAAGCAATATTTGACAGAGTAGGATGGCGCAATAAAATAGAGAAAAAGCCAGCCCTGCAACGTCGAAAAGCGGTATATAATTTCATTGAGCGGTCCACCAAGAAGATTACCGTTTTATAAAGGTATGTAATGGATAAGGTGTGGGGCTGTATTTCATAAAATGGAGGATATCTTGGTGCACTTTAAAATCCCTGTACCCGATTTATGCCCGTATATTTGAGTAAAACGTGTCTTTCCCCAGTACTGATATATTGTATAAGTTGCTGTTGAGGTCAAAAAAGTCCAATGCCTGCAGTCTGCATCTAAATAGAAAGCATTTTATTATCTGAGAAGCTGGATGCGCACGTTAACTTTAGGGATGCACCGAATCAGCTTTGTCAGCTCCGATACCGATATTTGTCTTTAAGTATCTGCCAAGATGTCCTAGGTCTACATGACCCAGTAAATAGTATTTTTTTTTTTTTTTTTTTTACATAGATTAAAGGCCTGCCTAGGATACTGCCTGAACCATTATCATGCTGATTCTGACATCCGATTCCAGTATCACTCGGTGCATCCCTAGTTAGCTTGCTAGCAGTGGTGGGTAGAGTAGCTGTGGCGTTTACCGGGTTTTAATTAATAGTTAAGGTCTTGCTGGAACTTGCATCGTGCTCACGTAACTATAAACCCTCCAAGTTGTTTGCCTCTTGAGTATCTCATTTAGGTCCCTGAGATTAGACTCCCTTTCCTTTCCTGAGTATCAACAGCGAACCAGTCCCCTTAGTTAAACATTTCTAAGGGCCCCTTTGTATGTATCTCCTCTCATTTTAAACAGTGACGCACGGATGCCGGAGGACTTACCCAGACGGTCTGGGCTCTCTCTTCCAGGTCGCCACTTGTGTGAATAAGTCAAAGGTAACTCCTTAGAATAACTTTTTAACTCACCACACCTTTCAGTTCACACAGTTCAGAGACTCTAGTCCCAGTAAGATGAGCACATTGAAGGTACCTCTTTAAATCCGGGCACATTGAATATTGTGCTAGGGAAAGGCAGAACTGAGTACACAAAAGCCTCTTTTAAGGATGTATTGTGCGCAAAGAAAAATGTTTACAGTTTACAGATAGTTAGAAAGCAATCTTCAGAATATTGCAAAGTCTACCCCTTTAATCTACACTGATCTAAGAAGGTTAAGTTACTGGGTTTTATTCCAGTTCATCAAAGAAACATGAGGGCTCCAATCACCTCTCTTGGAATCAAAAGTCATGTTTTTGAAGTGTATCCACTTATCTAAAGCAGAGGTCCAAACATCAAGAACATGAATAACCAAGGTCTGTGTTATTGGAGATGCACCTCTGCCCCAGAGAAGAGCCCAGGCCCTCAATTTTACAACCCCAAGGTCCCTAAATCTTACTAGGGCAAAGCATGTGGGTGGCAGTCTCTTAGCAGGTGCTGACCTAGCAGCATGAGGCCCCGGGGGGACCCTGTCCTAAGGCAGGTGAGCCCAAGGAGGTGAGTCCAGGAACATTTTTGCTGTGCAGCAAGTCTTCTTTATAGTAGCCAACATTCTGTCATAGGTCGGTGATGTGGTGGAGGTATCTTCTCTCTGCTTTCCAGCATTAGACCTGCCATATTAAGACAATTGTGCATCTTGTCTGTACATTTGCACCTATATGCAAACATCAGGTTGCTATGCGACCAATATGCAAACATTATTGTTAAGTTATTTCTAGCACTTTCATGAGGATTTACAATATTGCTTACACTTCACAAAGCATGTTACATTACAATGATAAAACACATGACCATGAGTACATGCAAGATGTCTCGAACTTGTATTAAATATATGATTACACGTAGGAGTATAATATATGAGGATTCAATAATAAGATATGAGAATAGACTTGATATAGGTATCAAAAAATAATACACCAGAAGGCAGCCTTCACAACAGTAGGCAAATATTTTACTCAAGTTAATTCAAAATAATGTTACTCATGTAGAAGTACAATGTAGTGATCCAAGAAATTACTCAAGTAAGAGTAAAAAAGTATTTGGGAAAACTACTACTCAAGTAAGAGTAACTTGAAGAGTAACTGTCAGGATGTAACATCTATTTACTCAAAACTACTACTCAAGTAAGAGTAACTTGAAGAGTAACTGTCAGGATGTAACATCTGATTTACTCAAGTAAGAGAACTGTTACTTCAACAAAAATATTACTGAAGTAGGAGTAAAAGTAGGCTGCTAGAAAAGTACTCTGAAAAGTACAATATTCAGAGTACTAGCCACCTCTGCACCTTGCTAGCTATTGTTTGCTTTGCCATAACTGCAAAACCCCGCTCTGGTCTCTGACAGTTGTGAAAAACGCTTATAAACTCATCGCAGTGAATAATTAAGTTTTTTTTTAAAATTGTTTTTCACATTTTTAAGACAGTAAAAATCAAGTACATTGCCTTTAAGTTTGGATGTGATGAGGGGGAGGACAGTGTGCCGACCTATCGTGCTTATATTTAGGTGTATGTGTGAACCACCCAAGGATAGTGTCAGAGGAAATAAGAAGCGGGAGCCAGATGGTGTGAGAGAGGATGAAGTCGGGGGAAAAAAATGTAAATAAATAAATAAAAAGACTGGAAGACATGTGGTGGTACCGTTGCCAGTGAGAAATGCAGGAGTATTATATTAAATGCAGGTATACTTACTTTTTACAAGTTTTCTGGTGAGTTAGAGTTTGGGTTATTTGCTTTTATCCAAAGATATGTTACTGCTTTGGTGAAGATACACATTATTGTCCATTACTGTCCCTGAAATTTGTCTTCTGCATTTGACCCATCCTTCAATGCTGCGGGGACAACGCATTGGGAGCTGTGGGAGCTGCAGTGCCGTACCCAGGGACCCATCTCCAGGTGTTGAGGTAGACTTGGTTGGCTTAGCTGGTAGATCTGACGTAACTCGGTCTGGTGGCCATGATCTGCTGGTCTCCACGGAGACAGGTGGCCATTCTGTAGAACGAGGAAAAACGTCTCCGGATGCACGCAGGTCATTTTCGTCATAACCCGGAGCTTATGACAAAATTGAGAGTAGGAGCGTATTGACCGGTAATGTGACTGGTCAATATGCAATAAGACTTTGTCCTTTGTATCATCCTGTTGTGGTGAAAAAGGAGCTCAAAGTCCCGATTGTTCCCCTGGTAACCTAAAAACATGCACTTATCCTCCTGCTACATACTGCTTATTCAAGACTGGTTACAACAGTGTCAAGTACGTTTTTCACAATGCACTCTTGTTCGTTTTTGATAATTTTATGTTCTTTCATGTCATTACAATGCATGAAAGAACACGCAAGTACTTTTTAATCTTTTTTTAAATGAGCTGACCCGATACTGAATGTTGACATACTTACTGTGTTAAATGCTATTCTTATCTGACTCCTTGACACAAACCAAATATCAAAAATCCGTACGTGCTGTACAGGCCTATTTCTTCAAGACCTTGTACCCGATATATTTTAGCAAAATTTGATTTGCCCCAGTACAGATATATTGTATAAGCAGCTCTTGAGGTCAAAATATTCCGCTTTTGGCATCTAATTATAAAGTGCTTTAGCATGCTAGTTGTTGTTAGCTTTATTGTCACTGCAAAACTCGACTTTTGTCCCTGAGAGTTGTGAAAATAGCTTATAAACTCATTGCAAGGATTAATTAGGATGTTCTGAATGCATAAGGTAAGTGAGAAATAACTTTGGACCCCTGCAAACCATTTAGAATGAACTAGGTCTGTTTTTTTATGTTTTTAAAACAGGTACAGCTCCTTTAACATGTAGTATGTATAGCTGTATTCAGATTTCACATGCTCTGATTTAGTCCTGATGTAGTCCTGGTTTAGTCCTAGTCTAGACCAGGTTTAGTAACGGGTTTAGTCCCAATTTTTATGTGGTCCACGTGCTAGTGAGAATGCAGCCTATGTAGCATGCTAACCCAAAGACACTTACAAAGCAACCAAAATACATCAGTGCAATAATGATTTCACAGTTACAAATGCTGCAAAATGTCAAAAGACGTGTTCGTATAACGTAACGCCCAGCATACAAAATCAGCGCTAGCTTTTCCCATATAATTTAATGCAGCATAATTATCATAACTCACCCCAAGCTATTTACCCTCCCTGCTATCAGCCGATAAGAACAGTGCGCCAGTAAACAGCAAAATAAATAATGACTAAGCTCGATTTAGAAAACAAACCCAGCGTTTTCCCTGGTCCTCGGGGGGGAAGAGGCCGCAACTCATTTGATTATAGTGGAAATAGCCATATCCAAAGCGGAACTAACTCGCAACAAATAATGTAAAAAAAAAAAAAGTTGAAATGAGAAATGAGATAAAAAAGGAGAAGTGACAGACAAAAAGCTCATTAAGTAGTGTCCTAGGATGTTTTTTTTTTTTACTCCAGCGCGGTGCCGAAATGAATCATAGAAATTCCTGACACAACACATATCACCCTGACACCAACACGGAGCTATTTATTTATTGTCAGAAAAAGGCCTGTTTTTGTCACGGAGATGTGGCACCGTTGAGTTTGAAAATTTAGTAAATGGAAGTTATGAAGGTAACAATGTAGCTTTTTTTTTATCATTCATTACAAATGTTTTTAATGTTTTTTGTTTTGTTGGGTTTTTTTTGTTTTGTTTTGTTTTTTCTCCTGCTCTCACTAAAAAGTACTAGTTTTGTCATACTAAAATTTCAAACTCGATATTCTATTGACTGTTCAGCGAAGCTCAAATTTTGTCCCGTTACTGTGATTTTTTGCAGTATGGATACCTGCTGAAATGAGTACCTAGCTTTGATATTGGTTTTAGTATTGATTAGCATCTGATTTTCGATATTTTTGACAAGCATCTCACCTTGCTTCACCAGGGGACTGAAGCAGAATGTATCCTCTATCCATTGTCCTGTTGGTTCTGTCTCCAAAAGTGTATTATTGTCCAATACGAGGAGATGAAACTGGTCCAAGTCCGAGTTCATTCGGGTCAAGGTCCAGAGGTCCGGGGGTTTAGGCCAGGTCCAGTCAAGGTCCAGAGGTTTAGGCGAAAGAAATAACTAGCCACTAGCCAGTGTGAATCCAAATAAGAGTGCGTCTGATACACCGCAGCCAGATGCGCTCATTCACGCTTAATGCAAATCCTTTCTTCTTTTCTTCAAGCGAATGCTTTGCAGAAGGGTCCCGCTGAAGAGAACACACAGAATTCTCTCTAAAAACGTTTCCTTGGACACTCTGACTTGTTGAAGTTGAAGTAGTCATAAATCGCACTGTTGTTACGTCATGGCTGTAAGCGCTCCTCTGGCGCATTTGATTTGAAGTTGAAGTAGCCATAACTTGCACTGTTGTTATCCATTCATTATAATAGTAAAGTAGTAGTACATCTTTGTATGTCAGTGCTAATGCTAATGCTAATGCAAATTAGCTCTGTGCACAGAGCCTCAAAACTTCAGGCTCTCCTGTAGAACTCCATTCAGTGCACACCGATCCAGCGCACTCAAAGGGCAATCAGATTAATCAAAGTAATATGACCACATTTAACATTATAAAAATAAGCAGATGCAGATACACATTCAGTTTCAAACAGAATATGAAACATATAGCCTAATGCAAAATAACAACTTCATTAATTTTATCTAGGTCAAGTTAGGGAGTGCAGCCACTGCTTTTAACAACCCTTAAAAGTATGTAACTTTATGGAGCTAGCATGTACCTGCATGATTCTATTGAAATAAAAAGATTAAAACCATACTTTGAATAATTCTCCATGGAGACAGATATGTTTTAGACCATACTATAGAAGATTATAACCAAAGGAACCGCATTTCCATGGAAACAAGCAAGTCGAGACCCTCTTGCATGCGTGTTATGTTCAACAGAAAAGGTTCAAACTTGACTGTGAGTATAGCCACTTATAACAGGTCTACAGTGAAAATGACCAACAGGGTAGACTTATTGTCTGTGAAGGTCTCTTGAATTAAGTGTGACATTAAGTGTCAAAAAGTAGGATTGATTCTATTTTCTGAAATCTCTCACATTGGTAAGGTGGGTGGAAATGTCACAATGGAAGTATGCACCTGTCTGAGCCACAGGTCTATTATAAAATCTGGATAGGGTATTGCTAGCTTAAACCTGTTATGAGTTGGACTAGTGGTCTGCCCAATGGTGCTCTCTCTTTTCCCATTCCCCACACAAACAGCTCGTGTTTGTGAAAGCTGTAGGTCCCTTGTCAGCCAAAGGTTGGATTTTGTAGCGATTACTTTTTTTTCAGATCGTAAATTATTTCTTAGTTCAAAAGCCATCGGTTGTCATCTTTTTAACGTTTTCCTTTGGCTCTTTCTGCTCCACCCCAGCCTACTGCACACGGCTGGTGCGCAGAGCGGTGGAAAAACAAAACTAGTTCAATTTAAACAGTTTGCAGTGGCCCAGGGTTATTCGTCACATCCTAATTATTCACCAGCATGATTTTTACAGGCACTTTCACAACACTTAAGAGATGAGAGTGGAGTTTTGCCGCAACGGTAACGCTAACAACAACTAACCTTCTAGCCTGCCACTTCCTGAATACTGAACGATGAAACACTTTATAATAAGATGGCACACAGCAGACTTATTTTGACCTCAAGAGTTGCTTATATAACATATCTGTACTGGGGCATGACACATTTTGCTCACATACGTGGGAAAAATTGGTACGGGCACTTTAACACCAAAGTCTGGGTCAGAGGTCATTATTCTAATTTATACCGTGTTTATACAGTGCATATACTTCACACCAAAATTAAATTAAAAATGGGATTAATACGATTTTGAGTGCGCATGTAACCGCAGCCACTGTTAGACCGAGGAGAACGTGCGAGAAAAAAAATGTAAAACCTGAAAATGGATAAATTAGAGGTTTATAAACTAATTACTTACAACCCTGTCAAACAATGATTTCACATCATGTTAACCTTTGAGAACATAAGAACACGTCCATGTGGTCTTCTGAAGAGCTGGTTCACCTTTCCCTCCGCGTTCTGACAGAATCCATGTGCATCCGCGTGCTGTGCTCTGGACTGTCATTTTCAAGCCAATCTGACGTACGTGGCATTTTGTTATCGAGGAAGTACGCATTGTTAGGGCCAAGGAGATTATTCATTAAATGTCAAGGGGGATACTGTCTTTTCTATTTCCTGGATTCAGATTTCTCAATGACAGTCATACAAGACGTAATTTCGTCAAAATCTGGGGATAGTGAAGTACAGACAAAAGTGAGAACTACTGATATATCAGAGTATATTTATGAGAATAACCTTTTGCTTTTTACTGGTGTTCACCGTTACTAACTTAAGTATTAGTACATCAAGATAAAAGTGTGATTGGTAGTTTTCAGATTCTCGAATGTGATGATGTCCGGCAAAAGCTGGTTTTCCTATTGATTACATTGTTCTCTGGCATGAAATATCCAAAAGGTAAATGCACAAATGTTGAACCTGATCATTTCTATCAGTGATCAGACCCAAGAACTTGCTATATTACGACATAAAACAGAATTTTAACAATATTAATTTTAGCTGCCCCCCATCTGTATGGAATATGATTGGCCTATAGAATGTTGTGATGTCATCTGAAACCCAGCAATAGTGTAGATACTTTATAATTCCCTCCCAACAAGCGAAAAGAAAAAAACTGTATCAAACAACACAAAATAAAACATGAAACACATAACACAAAACACTAAATCATCTTAAAACAAACCCTTAACCTAATAATAAACCCTTATAGATCCACAGTACAGCACATGATTAGACTGTAACTAAACCAACCTAAAAATCTAAAATATTAAGTGTACCCTAAATATTAATCTAAGCTATTTCAACTTTTAAATCTTCACTTCAACCTCAGATGCAGGCATAACTCTAATGTAAGTAGGAGGAGGAATGTTGGATCTAGATGAAAGCAGTGCATTTTTGTAGTAGCAACTACTTTAAAGAGAGCCACGATCACACAGTTCAACCAGACAAGCAAAAGGGACACAGCAACAACCACAGAAAACTAGAAAAGGCCAGAAAGGTAGAAATGATCCAACGTTGGGGTCAGTGGCGCTAGTCAGTTTTTTATATGGTCATCAATAGTGCACCACCAACAGATTGCATCAATGAAAATATTAACTGGATCGGTACAGATTTCGTCAGCAAATCTTTAGCTATGGTTTTGGGAACAGAGGAGGGGTAAGGGTCAGGAATGGGCAGGACTAGGAGAGGAAAAGGAAAAGTTGTTGGCTACAGAACAGCATTCTTGCACAAAGGCCAGACTGGGAGTAGTATCCAGCACAGTAAACAATAAAAGAGTATAAAATATGTTGCCTTAAAGAGACCACCCAGACATTGCAATAGTCATAAGTCATATAGTCATAATAAAAGTGATTATTAAAAGTGATAATAAAAGTGATTATTCAGGCCAAATAAACAAATAAATTCAAATCTGTTTCAAATAGCATCCAGAAGGTTAAGCTCTGATTCAATTCTGATTCATGTTGATCCAATTGATATTGTGACTTTTGTCTGTGTTTTTGACCTCAACGTTGTTTTTAGCAGCTTTTGTGTGCACCTAAGAATTTGTGTTTCATTTAGGGTAGGTCAGATTAACATTACCCAGTCACCAGGGGAATTCCATAGGTTCTGGACCTTTGGAGAGAACTACAGACTTAAGTTAGTCAGTGCTTTGCAATACTCTGATATGTCATGGTCTTACAAATTCCTTGGGACGCTTATATTAGTTTGGAGAGGAGTGTCCACCCTTCTGGAGATGCTCGAGATATTGGGTGTGGATCACCTTGCCGTCAGCGCTAATGGCGAGGCATCCAACCACATCATTTTGGTGGAGTTTGTGATTTGCAGCAAAATAAGTTTCCATGTTTGCTCAAGTAATGAGGTAGTTTTAGTCTCAGAAATATGTCCATGTGTAACAGTGTACCAGGTGGCACTAGATGTCCCTCATGATAGTCCCTTATTTGTCCTATTTGTTACATATTTGCCAGTCCAAACACTGTGCTTATACAGTTCATGAGCTAGTATCTTGCCAATATCTATCAGCTTCACTGAATGCCCATAATCACAGCTTTTTTATCATTTCAACTATTTCCACTTGGATTTTTGTCCAGGGCTGGTTGTGATTCCCTTCTATGATGTAACTGCATCCTCCTCCTTTTAACACAAGCTTTATTTTGTCCAAACTAACCTTGTATAATTCAACCCATTCATAGCAGTGATTTATTCTATGTACAACTATTAAAAGCAGTTTAAAACCAGGTTTTAACTGGGACTCGTTAAGTTTCTTCTAAATTTTTGTTGTTTGATCAAGTTAAGACACATTTTGTATTTCAGATGCATTTAAACAACATTTTGTTAGTCTACATTATTTAGTTTTTTCTGTTATTAGAAAGAGCCATTATATAGATGTTGCTATTGAGAACCAACCAATGGGCCCCCATTTCTGTCCCTCCTCATTTCATTCCTGGGTAGTTCATGTGCACCTGGTCTACACAGGGAGGAAACTTGGCTGGGAGTACTTTTTACACCTAAACTATTAACATGTCTACTGATTAAGATTTTGAATACTCACACAAATATTTAAATCATAAAGGCCAAGTCTTTGAGCTTGTAGTGTTATACTTCTACGTTTCGTTATTTGGATTTACCCAGATGTATTTACAAATCTGCCGAACTTCAGCTCCAATGGAATCACAAGCAGCACTGACATACAATAATTGCATTTTTTTTGTTGAATCATAACAAATATCTTAGCCCTAACAAACCTCTGGTCTGCAACTCACTCACCCACTTCAAAATATCTTCCGCCACTTTCCTGTCTTATCAAAAGGAAATCTAAAGCACCAGTCCATGCTTCTTCTGTCATAGTAGTAGTAGTTAAATTTTGTTTTTACATCGTCCATTTTGCAGTGGTGGAGGAGCTACAATATTTCCGTAATTATAGACCTATCTATATATTTTATTTCCAAGTAAGAGCGAAGACAAAGGACGAAGGTAAAAGTTTAAATACTAAAATGACCACTATATAATTATTTTCTTCAAGTTAAAAGTAAAATCCCCAATGCTAATGGATTTCGATTGTGTTGTTTTTCATGAAAGTAATGGAAATGTGAAAAATAATCTTGCAATTTGTTTGTCATATAAATACAAAATCTTAATTTGCATAAAACTACAGTGTTTAAATAACATAAAGTAGCATGTTGAAGGGAGACAGTGAAGGCAGAGGAGAGAAAGGAGAGAGAGGGGTGAAAAGCAGAGGGAAGAGTCAGGTAGGAGGGGTGATAAGGCTGTGGCAATAATGGTAGTATTCACTAAATATCTGCTTGAGGAGAAATAGCAAACATTTTACTTAGTTACAGTAAAAGTACTTCTATCATCTGTTGTTTTCACCACTGCAATTCTGTGCGTCTGTCTTTAAGTCTGTTAAACACACCTGTAATTAAGACTGTTGGGAATAAAAATGTACACACCTAATGTATGGATCCAAACTTTTTACCACACAGAGATCCCTCTAGATTTCCCTCTCTTCTACGCAGAGACCGAGACGCCCACAGTAACCCCAGAAAAGCAGAAAAAGAGGTTCTGTCCCTGCTGGTTTAAACAAACTTTGCTTAGCTGAGTGGGTTTCAAACCTGAGGCTTCAAGTCTTCCTAATCACGGTCCAACCATCTTGGTCATTTTCACACACTCAGAGTCCAATTCTGGCCAACAATAGACCTAGTCTACTGTCAGTCAACCGGCCTAGTGCCACCTTATTGATTTGTCCCTATGTGTTAGTTCATACATGTGTAAAAACTCTAAAATAAACACTACCCTAAATATAAGTAAACCAAATTTGTAAATTTGCGAGACAGGGATTACAGATTCCTGTGACAGTGACAACGTTAATCAAATAAAAACTGACCTGTGCTGACATTTTATTAAAAAGGTTTTCTGCTTACCTTAGTTTGGGCGCCGTGGTTTTCGCTGAAACGGTCATCAGACTCCACCTCGATATGCCCAGTGGTCCTCCAGACCACTCTGCACCATCACGTCAGAGTCGCCAAGTTGTAAGGATGTTTGTTTCTGGTGTAAGCATCAAAGAGGACTATGAATCTGAAATGTAAAGCCAGAAGGATTTATTGAGTCTCACATAGGTAAAGCTACAGCGTAGAAACAGGCCCTCCAGAAAGAATAGGACGAGAGCCCTGAGGAGCGTGCGTTAAGAGTTTTTATAGAGTGTATCAGTGCGTGTGCGTGGAGGAGGATCTTCTGATCAGCAGAGCGTTGTCTTCGTGAGCTCCCATGCAACGGCAGGGCCACAGGAGCTCACTGTCCTGTCCTTGAGTCCGAGCAACAATGTATTGTATTGTATTCTATATATGTGCATTTTCTGGTATTCACTGTTATGAACTTTAGCATTAGTACATCGAGATACAAGTTTAATAGTAAAGCGTATTGCTAAAAGTATATACTTTATATCAGAGATCACTAAATTACTGAAACATGCATGGATGACATCTATAACCTCTTCAGGCATGTTTTTGATAGTGATGTGACGTTTGTGAACAAGTCGGCTCTTTTGAACGGATCCTTAATGTGAACGGCTGGATCCGGATCTAATTTTTTAAGAGAGCCTTTTTTTCTAATTTATGTGCATTTTTATACTGATTAACACTGAACCGACACATGAATCAGCACAGAAGCAGAACAGTCAACACGAGTAAGCGCTTTGTGTACAAAAAACATATTTGGCACAATATTAGCAGTTAGTTTTTAAATTATTATTATTGTAGGGCAACATTTTATTTTAGTTATTCATAATTTCAAAGGGTAAACACACTTCCACTATCAGTTTGAACCTTTTTAAACACATTTAAGCCTTGGTCATTTCTCTCTGTGATTAGTTTGCAGTTAAATGAGTTCTCACATTGGCTTCTGTCATATAAATTAATAGTAAAAGAGCCAGTCTTTTGAATGGCTCTCTGAAATGAAAGTATCCAAAAGATTCAGCTCCCATAAAAAAACGAAAGTCCCATCACTATTTTTTTGATTAGGGAACAATGTTATAACATTGTAGAAAGCGGCAAAAAGTAAATTTTGCATAACGCCCCCTCTTTAAGTAGTACTTTCCCTGAATACTTTTTAAGTCTTGAGTAATTGCTTAGACTACTACTTTCGTCTACGGAAGTAATATTATTTTTCTCCTACTTTTACTTGCCCGCTCACCCCAGAACAGCTTTCCTTTGTCCTATTAATGGTGGGAGGTGTTGCTATAAGAAGCTTTTTCATCTCGAAAACAACTTGGCTCAGAGTTGTCAATGCTTTCCAAGTGAGCGCTTTGTTCAACATCAGAACAAAAAAACAAATCACTGAAAATAAAACAGCAGAGAAACTATAATCGCAACAATTTAATTAATCCACCGCTGTTTTTTGGCAGGTTGAAATAAAAGCAAGAAAAATGTGACGCTAAGTTGTGATTAGCGCTAATTCGCCAGCGCGGCAGGTTTTAGCACCCGGCTACAATTCCAGATGTTATTAAGAGGTAGTAAACATGACAGCGTTGTCGCGGTAATGATATGATTCTGCAAAACATGTCAAGCGTCGTGCGGATATTGTTGGAAAGAAAAAGAGATCAAAATGTACAGGTGAGAAAACAGTTCATTCCCAGGAGGAGGGATAAATATATTCTTTTGCGGCGCACTGTCAGAAGAATACAGCAGAGTTCTTTGCATAGACGCTTTGTGGGCGGAGGTGGAGGTCTTGTTAACATAGAGTGCACATATTTTTTATATGTGAGTTTCTTCATCAAAACATACCTGTGCTGTGTTCTTTTTGTGCATTCATAAGTGTTTTACTTTACTTCTAGTTTACTATTATTATACTTTATATATTTGAATTGGGGCAATGTCTCCCTGGGGAGGTGTTCTAGGCATGTCCCACTGAAAGGAGACCCCGGGGAATCATCTAGGGGAGGGACGATGTCTCTCGGTTGACCTGGCCTGTCTTGGGGTCCGCCCGGAGGAGCTGGAGGAAATGTCCGAGGTGAGGGAAGTCTCGGAGTCCCTGCTTAGGCCCTCCATTGTGCCTCAAGTAGCAACGTGACGTTCATGATGTTCTTTTTAACGGTTCCTTAACGTGAACTGTTGGAACTAGATTGCAGATTTGTAAAGAACCAAATCTTTGTATTTCTATGCATATCTCTATGCATTTTTACACTAATTAATGCTGAACCAACACAAGAATCAGCACAGAAGCAGAGCAGGCGACACAAGGGAGAGATTTGTGCACAAAAAACACATTTAACATCATAATTATAGAAAGTTTTACATTATTAATACTGTAGTTATTTGGATTATGCAAAATTTCATATGATAAAAAACACTCTCACTCTCAGTTTGAACCATTTTAAACACATCTGAGCCATGGTCATTTCTGTCTTTGATTAGTTTGCAGATAAAATGAGTTTTCACATTGGCTTCTGTCACATAAATAAATAATAAAACAGCCAGTCTTTTGAACGCCTCTTTGAAGTGAATGGATCCAAAAGATTCGGATCCCACAAAGGAGCCAATAGTCCCATCCCAAGCCTCAAGCCAGACGCAAACATGATTGTGCAATCAGATGTGTTTATTTCACTGACGCATTTGAAATAAATTGGTCATCTATCATTTTGCTACAATATTTCTCTCACCTCAGATGAACAGAGTTTAATGCTTTGCTCACTGATTTAGCTGAAATCCGCGATGTTTTTCCCCTTCTTTTCTCGTCTCGTAAGCAGCCATGTTTGTTTTGATATGGACATCTTTATAAAGTATTGAAGAAGTGTGTATTCTGATTCCCAGCTAAGAAAAAGTTAACAATGTTCCTTTTTAGTTAGATGGTGTTCTTTATTTTGAAGATTATATACATTGTTCCCCTAATCTTCCACTGCAGAGTAAGATGGAGTCACAAACTCATGAGAATTCCTCTACGTCTGCGTTTGGGCTCAGGTGCTACACTGTTTCTCAGTCCTTTTTTACTCCTAAGGCCATGTTTGTTTTGACACAAACGGACCATATCCTCCTGTCAATCAGGCTTATCAGATATCAACGGAATATGGTGCCAGAGCGTCAGACGTCTTTATAAAGTAAAGTGGTGTGGTCTGGGCCTGCCAGACAAACTTAAACCTACTTTAGCAGAAGTATGGCTAATTCTTGTCGAAGTTGTTGTTTTGCGGATGGAAAAGACGTTGGTGCTTGTGATGCTTTGCCCAATCATCTTGAAGTATATCTAAGGTCTATAAGGCCTGCCTTTCCTTAAT
>KN485439.1:26182-36658 GCA_000787095.1 Periophthalmodon schlosseri | reverse complement strand
TGACCATGTAACTATGACCATGTGACTTTAACCATGTGACTATGACCATGCGACTATAGTGTCATGTTAAACTAAGTGTTTTCCTTCTTTTTCCACTATCATCTGTCTATCCTCATTAGGGACCTGTTCAACAGTACAAGTGCACCCTGCACAGTGGTCGGTTTGGGCTAAAGTGCCTTTGACCAGCCCTGGGTCAGAAAACGCTCATGAACAACATGCACATAGATGTGTAGAGCTTCAGCACTGAAATCTGAACACACAGCTGTGCAAACTGATACCTGGAAGAATAGGATTAAAAAGGTGTGGACTAACCAGGGTTTGGATCAAAACCAATTTATAAATCGGCAACAATTCAACTATTTGTTGACTTTTGTCCAGGTTAGGAAAAACACTGATCAGAGTTTACAGAGTTTGCACACTGCCTGCTTTACCTTCTATTTTCAAAAACTACATTTTGAACTGATAACATGTTAACTCTGAACTTTTTGATTCAGTCCTCTCTGTGAAGCCCAAATCTGTGAACTTCATTATGAAGCATCATGGTGAGAGGGATCAGGCATTTACTGCTTTATTCAGACTGTGTGAATAAAGGGATGAACCGATCACATACTGGTATCAGATATCGGCGTCCAAATATCGGTTCAGTCGATATCCTGTTTGGGCATATAAACTGATGTAATAAGACTGTTTACAGGTCTAGTTGGCCCAGAAAGTTTTAATTTTCATTTATGCAAAGTTGTTCTGTCGTTGCTAGAAATAAATAACAACTACATAACACAACTGGATTAGTTCTGTCTTATGTTATTTTTGGTTTAACTTTTATTGTATTGTTTTATTGTGTTTTTGCATGATTTGTTTGTTAAGATTACACATCATATCGCCTCTGTACAGCACTTTGGGCATCTGTGGGTGTTTTTAAATGTGCTTTATAAATACATTTGACTTGACTTAAGGAAATAAATGCTGTTTTCAGTCTCTGGTATCGGTTGATATCGGGTATGGTAGATACTTAAAGGCATAGGATCAGAATCGGAACTGAAAGAGCCGAATCCCTAATTGAGACTGCATGAATACGGTGCTGTAGTGTTTTTTACCTCAAACTTCTATGGGTTTTTCTGTAGATTTTGCGTGTTGTTTTGAGCAGTCCCTGGGTCAGAGAGGACGGGCTGTAATGTCAGACTCTATTGTCCTGAGCTAGTTACAGGTTAATAACACGCTCCAGCCCTGAACACGAGCTAATAAAGAATGTGAGTTAGGTATTAGTGTTTACATAGCAAGTCTTTCCCAGGTGCTACACGATCTCAGGGATTACAGGGGCAGGAGGAGGAGGGGGATACACACACACACACAAGCCCTCACGTGCAGCTCTGCCCCTAAAGGGAAAAAAAAAAAGAGAGAGAGGAGGTAGCCGGAGATAACAGATCAGAGGGAGGAAGGGAGCGGTGGGCTGTGTGAACCAAGCAGCTGCTGGGATAGTGCTGTAGTTAACTTCACAGAAACACACAGGGTGGTTCTGACCTGGGACTTTTTCCTATCAGCTTCTGTATGAATGAAGCTATTTACTTCTGCCTTTGATTGGAAAAATGGTGGGATTCTCCTCCACTGCTGCTGAAAGTAAGTTCAGGTTTCGTTTACTTTTTCTAAACTGTTAGCTCAGCAAGTTTCTAGAGCGAATGCAAGGTCCCAGGAGTTACAAGCAAGAGTTTTTATTTTTTATTTTTCAAGTATATAAGTTCAGGAAGTGAAAGTTATATGCAGTTTTAGATGGAGAAAAGTAGTTTGAGAATGAGGGGTCAGGTGGTCTGGTTTGCATGCCAGCGAGTTAGGATGCTGGAGAAATAATGATGCAGTGTTGGGAAAACGACTCCGCGGCTACGGAAAAATGTAACTTATTGTGAGCTGGAAATTTGTGCTGATTTGTGGGAATTTGGAGGAATTGGATTTTTGAAATTTGCAGAGTCGCCATGGGGATGTGGCAGCTATAATTGTGTGTCCTTCTGCACAGTTGTTTTGCTATACGTCCACAACCATTCGAAATGACTGGACCTCATTAACTGGCTTCTATTCGTGGGTTTCATGGGATTCCTGCTACTGGCGCCGTTTTGAGGACTTTTCACCATTCGAAACATACAATATTTAGTTTTGAATTGTTAATTGCTATGGCAACCGTGCAAATCTTTCGTCACACTTAAACCCAAGGATAAGAAAGTCCTTCCCGATACTGAACTTGCATGTTTTGGTCAGTTGTAAAGTTCATATAGATCGCTAACTCTATCTGAATGTCCAGTGTTTATATGTAAATGTTATGTTTGCATTGTCAAGATCCCAGCACCTGCGCATAGGCTCAAACTATTAGGGATTCACCGAGCCAACTTCTTCACTTCCAATACAGATTTTTAAAAATACCTCAAACATTATGAGACTTTCTGGCCCGATTATGAGCAATGAATAGTTTTATTACATCAGTTTACATGTCCAACCCATAGACTGTATATATAAATGGACATAGCTAACCTGCTAGCTGCCACGCTCCAAATAGAAAGTGAGCGTGGGTGCACTTCTGCCTCCATCGACTCTGGCTCCAATTCACTTTCTATTGAAAAACTGTGGCCCCTCTCTCTGTAACTGCTGCTGTCAGACTCGTCATTTTGGTCTTAAAATGTTCGTATTAACCCGCTCTACATGATCCTGGTGTTTTTATTTCGCTATTGTGTCTGTAGCTCAAGATATGGACATAAATTACAGACAAATTAGGTGCTTTCTTGGTTTAGCAGGGAGCGAGAAGGGCGTTAGCTTCAACAGTCACTTAGTCCACTTCTTCATACAGTCTATGGTCCAACCAGGTTATCGACTGAACCGATGCAGAACATTTGGATCGATAATCACTACATCGACTTCAACATATGTAACATGGAACTATATCTTTTGGGGTCAATGTTTCTCGTGTTACTTTTTTTTTTGCACTACTGGGAAAATTTTGGTTATGTTTTGGCTTTATGAGAAGATCTGAGAACTTGTCTGACTCATTACAGATGCAAACTAACGATTTAATTGTTTCATTCTGCTGTTTATTTACTGCAGCTCATGATTTTTAACAATATTGTACATTTAGAATAGTTTTTGTGGTTAAAATCTGCTCTTGGGTTTTTGTGTCAGTGGCATAAATTAGTTTCAATATTATCGTTTGTCGTCTATATTTACTTCAGTGATATATCGAACTTCAGAATTAGAGTTTGACGGAGATGAGTTTTTTATGGCCGATGCCGATACTGATTGTTTAGAATCCAGAGCAACCGTTGGCCGATAACATCTGCCGATATCTGTAGGCCGATATATAGGGCCGATTTTGATTATTTTCCCCAACTTATGTAATTTAAATTCACTACAAACTCCCCCACAAACCTTTGAGAGCACTGTGCAGTCACGTTTTCTGCAGTTATGAAATTGCACTGAAGTGTTAAAATAAAGCTTTGTTAATGCATTTTGAAGTTCGATATCGCTGTAGTAAATATAGACAATAAACTATAATATTGAAACTAATGACACTGATCCAAAGGTTGGCAGTTCGAATCACTCTCGACGTAAACATCACTGGTTGAGCGGTCAGATCCACTGACCCACAGGTTGGCGGTGCGATTCCAGCTCCCACAGATGAATGCTGTCATTGTGTCCTTAGGCAAGACACTGAACCCCCCTCGCCCCCAGTGTCTGTGTACACTGGCTTGTGCTGGAGACTTGGAGGTTCATCTCTATAAAGTCTATGATGGATTATCCTGACTCTACCTTTCCAGATGAAAAATGAGGGAAAACCACAGCACCTTTGAGCTGAGGTCATGTAATTCCTCAGATCAGCGTTAGTGGGGCATGTTAGTGCAGGTGCTGTACTCCCTGACTTTATACAACCCACCACTCCTCCTCCGTCTGTCCTCCTCTGTCTCTTCTCCTCTGTCTCTCCTCATCTGTCTCTCCTCCTCTCTCTCTTTCCTCCTCCATCTCTCCTCCTCTCTCTCTCTTAGTGGGGTATGTTAGTGCAGGTGCTGTACTCCCTGACTTATACTAACCCACCACTCCTCCTCCGTCTGTCCTCCTCTGTCTCTTCTCCTCTGTCTCTCCTCATCTGTCTCTCCTCCTCTCTCTCTTTCCTCCTCCATCTCTCCTCCTCTCTCTCTCTTAGTGGGGTATGTTAGTGCAGGTGCTGTACTCCCTGACTTTATACTACTCCATCTCTCCTCCTCTGTCTCTCCTCCTCTGTCTCTCCTCCTCTGTCTCTCCTCCTCTCTCTCTCCTCCTCTCTCTGTCCTCCTCCATCACTCCACTTCCATCTCTCCTCGCTTTCCTCCTCCATCTCTCCTCCTCTATCTCTCTTCTCTCTCTCTCCTCCTCCGTCCCTCCTCCGTCTCTCCTCTCTCTCTCCTCCTCTTGTCTCTCCTCCATGAACCCCCCTCCTCTCTCTCCTCCTCTGACTCTCCTCCTCTGACTCTCCTCCTCTTGTCTCTCCTCCTCCATCTCTCCTCCTCATCTCTCCTCTCGCTCCTCATCTGTCTCTCCTCCTCTCTCTCTCTCTTCTCCTCTCTCTCTCCTCCTCTGTCTCTCCTCCTCTGTCTCTCCTCTCTCTCCTCCTCCATCTCTCCTCCTCTGTCTTTCCTCCTCCCCTCTCCCTCCTCCTCTGTCTCTCCTCCTCTCTCTGCTCCTCTGTCTCTGCTCCTCCGTCTCTCCTCCTCTCTCTCTCCCCCCCCGTCTCTCCTCCTCTCTCTCTCCTCCTCTGTCTCTCCTCTGTCTCTCCTCCTCCGTCTCTCCTCCTCTCTCCTCTCCTTGTTTTCTCCCTCTGTTCCTGGCGATGTTGAGTCCCCCTGGTTTTTAAAAGCTTTGTCTGAGCTGTTAAATAAACTTGCTCCACACAATAGAGGCACATTCGCTCTCTGCTGAGTCTCCAACAGTTTACAAGGTGAGGAATGTGTCCAGTGTTTAACAGCCAGAGTCAGAGAGGTGCGAGAAAAGCAACTGTTTAAAGCTCCTATATTACACTAAACTGACTCTTATGAGCTTTAAGTCATGTTATAATGCTGTGACCTCCTCAAAAACATACCTGGAGTTGTGTTTTGTTTCATATGGCCCCTTTAAGACATTACCTCAAGCTTTATCTGAACCTGAACATGTTACATTAAAGTGAAGGAAAAGCAGCCAAAACTATTCTCTTTTGCTTTTTAATAAAACTTTATCCATCTTGTTTACATAGCACTTTAAGGAAACGCTGTGTAGTTTGCCTGAGGTGGCTGGGCTGAAAATGTGTTTTATCTGGCAACGCTTGACTTCAAACAACTCCCTCCACAAATATCTCAACATCTTAAGGTAAAAGATTTAAAGACTGGGGCGGTGCTTTTTAGTGTGAGAAACCATATTAGATTTGTAACATAAGACTTAAGGGACTTGGGCTGGGCTTATATTGCAGTGTTGCCAGATCCTACAAAAAGTATAAGATGTAACGGCTTCTTTTACTTGTTTTGGCCCAACTAGAAATGCTTAAATAGATAAAGTGTGTGTGGTTTTAACATTGGGTCTGTTCCTTGAAAGCAGCTGGGTTTCTTGCTGACTCGTTTCAGTCCTCTGCCGTATTCTTGGGGCTTGAATGAGTCACTGCAGATGAGGCTTGCCTTCCTCAGTTTTAGGGGAAGCCCACTCTTTGTTCAAACAGCTGAAACCTCTGGCTCCAAGACGACAGCGATCGAGCCAACATTCAGCCCGCTCACATAAAGGTCCCTTGCCACACTGTAGTCTGCAGGGCGTGACTTAAAGCTACACTCTGTAAATTTTCTAGTTGCCTATCATTAAAGGTCCTATATTAAACAAAACTGACTCTTGTGAGCGTTAAGCCATGTTTTAAAGCTGTTACCTCCTCAAAAACATACCTGGAGTTGTGTTTTGTTTCATTCACACATGTTTGAGTAACACTTTATTATTAGTCTGTCTACATCTCCAAAGCTCAAAATGCTCTGTTCCACCTTGTGATGTCACGAAGCGGTAGTTTTCAAGTTAACAGCTCCTTTTACCTTTAGTTCAATAGAGATTGGCAATTCCAGACCTGAAATCAACCGAATGATTCTAGTGAAGGTGTATGGCGTTTAAAAACAAAGCAGAGCACTTCCCGTATTACCACATGACATCACAAGGTGAAGGTGGAACAGAGGATTGCAGAGTTTGTAGGTTAAACGTGTGAATGAAACAAAACACAACTTAATGTTTGTGATGAGGAAATAACATCATAACATAGATCAGAAAACAACGTAATATTGGCCCTTTAAACTGCATTTTTACATCAGTTCCTACTTGTTTTTAAAATACAATTGAAAAGAATTATATTTTGTTGTTGCCCAGGCTTAAGTCAAATAAGCGCATTACCAGAGCCACAGTCCACAGACAAACACAGCTCAAATAAGTGGCGTTTCCTTCCATTGTGTAGCATAAGTCTGTTGAAAACACTGCAGTGAAGATGATGAAGTGGCTCATGTAACCCAGAGCTCCTGTGTGGCTCATTAAAGGTGGGGCCTGTAGTTTTTGGCTGGAGCAGGTGGTCACTTTGTTGTTTGCATTTCCATTAGAGATCAACTGATATGGAGCGAATTTGGAGCCAAGTTGCATATTTGGAATTCCGACCGCGAGTATCATAGCGACCAAAGAGCCAATCCGGAGCGAGGCTGTTGATGGTAACGCCCCTTCCTGCCCGCACCACTGGTTTAGCAGCCAGCCAGCTAATATCTCTCATTTCCATACATAACAAAACTGTTTTATGGAGGTGAACGTAGCACTTATGGACGCTAAAGGGGGGCGTTTTACTGTCTAAACACAAACCCTGAAATAATTAGGTCATGAGAAAATTAGAAGCATTGTTGAACCAAACTGTGTTCTAGATTGTGTGTGCGCATTTCGGCACATGTAACTAGGTTAATTAAGCTAAGTAACTGCCAATTATAAAGCCCTTTTATCCAATCAGGTCATTAAAATGGTGCTTTGTCATCGCCCTGAACCGCACCTAACCCCACAGTGTCCTGCAGAGCTGTAAAGTACTGTGAAAGGAGGTGAAGAGGGTGGAGAGGGGGAAAAATGCAAGGTACAAACCGCGATGGCTAACAGCTAATCCATAATCGACTGCTAAAGTGACACAATGTACATCTCCGTGGAGACCAGCAAAGTTATAAACCAGATCTGCTCACTGTAGGAATTCATGTTTTCCAAGGCAGTTTTCAGCAATAAAAACCCTTATAATTGAATCAATGAAATAAATGTTTAATGCCATATTTTGGATTTTCTTAAAGGGCTCATATTACACTATTTTCTGATCTGTGTTATAGTGTTGTTTCCTCATCACAAACAGACCTGGAGTTGTGTTTTGTTTCATTCACACATGTTTAACACACAAACCCTGCATTTTTAGGCTGAGTTCTCAAACAGAAAACTCTGTGCCACCTTGTGATGTCATGTGGTAATACAGGAAGTGCTCCACTGTGTTTTTAAACCTCCATACACCTTCACTAGAATCATTTCAGCCTTGGAATCGCTGATCTCTACTGAACTAAAGGTAAAAGGAGCTGTTAACTTGAAACCTATCGCTTCATGACATCACAAGGTGGAACAGAGCGTTTTGAGCTTTGGAGATGTAGACAGGCTAATAATAAAGGGTTATTCAAACATGTGTGAATGAAACAAAACACAACCCCAGGTATGTTTTTGATGACATAACAGCGTTATAACATGACTTACAGTTCACAAGAGTCAATTTTGCGTAATATAGGACCTTTAACTTCCTCCAAACTCTTAAATCCCTGCACCACACCCCTTTTACTATCATAATTAAAAAGACCCAAACTGATCTCTGACAACTGAAATGGCAGAATCTTGATTAAAACTCGATGAATTGCTCTGCAGCCCTGGTTTGACTCATATTGAAGACCCACCTTGTTGAAATATGTTGGGAGAGCAGTTTTTCTCACACTTACTCAACACCAGCAAACCCCAGATACCTCCTCAGGCCTCTGCTGAGTTTACACAACACAACACACAACCTGAGATGTCAGAGATTCTTGGTGTAGTTGATCCACTCCTCACAGTCTATAATCAAGCCGTACTGAGCCAGGTATGCCACACACCTCACTGAGCAAACAGACCGCTGAGTTCCTGCGGTTTTAATGTTTTGGCCTGTCTTTGTCCAGCTCTTGTTTCCATATGAGCGCTCCATCGAACAAAGACTTTTCTGCCTCAGTGCCTGTCCTGTGCTTGACCCATAGACTGTGTAAAGAAGTGGACTAAGTGAGTGTGACGTCACCCACAGCGTTCGGCTCCAGTCAAATGAAGCTCATCGAGGCAAGAACAGATATAGGGGCCAATTTGAAGCTGTTCCATATTTGGAATTCCGGCAACCAAAGTCAAATCAGGAGCCAAATCAGGAGCGAGGCTGATGAAGGTAATGCCCCTTCCCACCCGCACCCCTGGTTTAGCAGGGAGCAGGCGCTTAGCAACGCCAAATCAACCGTGTTGCTAACGCTAGTGGGAGAGACCTCGGGGAAAGACGTGCCTGATTTTTTCTGTCATTAATGTTCATATCTTGAATTATGGACACAATAAAACCCCAGGATCATATAGAGCAGGTTAATACGAACATTTTAAGATCAAAATGATGAGTCTGATAGCGGCTAGCAGGTTAGCTATGTCCATTTATATATACATTCTATGGATTGACCTCCCCAAAAATTCTTAAAGCCGTACTACGTAACTTTTCTGGTGGCGGGTCCACTACCTACTTGTCTCCATGGGGATGTTATTGCTTCTCTTGGAGTGTTCCACAGTTCGGCATTAAACTTATCTTTTTCCATGGAGACAAGCAGATGACGCCATTAGGCCAAGTTAGAGGTCAGATCTGTGGAGAGGCAACCCCGCTTATAGTAAGAATGCACATTAAGAATGTATGTTTTTCAAGATATTTTCGAGCAATAAACGCACATGTAATTGAAAAAATGGATAGATATGTTTAATGCCATACTGTGGAATCTACCCAGAGACAATCAGATGGCCAAAAAAGTTACATAGTGCAGCTTTAAATGGCTGAAAATGCAGCTAAAAGTGACTTGGTAAAAGGTGAGGTTATAGTCTGGTACATGAGTAAGTGTAGATACAGTAAATAGAAATAACAATTGGAAAGGAAGAGAGAGACGGAGGCGTGATGGATGGTGTTTATCTTTAAAGGAGATAAGGGAGGAAGCTAAACATACACAGAAGCACACACACACATAAGCACACAAACACACACACGCACAAACACATGCAGGTCGGAGACATGTTTTCAGAGGGAGTTACATCTTAAGATTGATGTATCTGTCCAAACATGGGGACTGTCTTTTAGCGATGCCCCGATCCAACGATACTGCCCATAGACCTGTCACATTAACACATAAACCAGTGGAGGTAGAAGTACTCCATTGTGTTACTTAAGTAAAAGTACAGATCAGAGCAAAAAAAAATACTCAAGTAAAAGTAACACCTGAAAACATCTACAGTAGTATTAAAGTAGTAATGTAGTAATGTACTTAAAGAGTTAACTTGAAACCTACCACTTCAGAGATTTTGAGTCTTATAAAGCTTCAAATGCAGTGATTTTGATAAAGATTTGAGCTGAATTTTGTTCAACAGAAACAACTGAATTGATCGTTTTTTTCCAGCTGTTTTTAATTTGTATATTTTTGTTTGCTCAAATTATTAACATGTTAAAACAATAATAAAAAATACTTTTACTCAGTAGAAAGTACAGATACCTGCTCTCAAATGTAGTAAAGTAAAAGTAAAGTAAGTAAAAGTATCCACTTTAAAATGCACTTAAGTAAAGTACAGATACCTACAGATGCCTTTACTACTTTTACTTCGTTACATTCCACCACTGAGATAAACGATAATATTGAAACCAAACCATGAAGCAGAAATATCTCCCAAAAAACTATTCTAAATCTACAAAAACATGAGCTGAAATAATTACATAACAGAATGCAACATTTAAGTAATGAGTTTGTCTCTATAATGAGCCATAGAAGTGATTTATTCAACTTTCTACAGCTCAAATTTCATCAAATTGCAAAAAAAAAAAAAATGAAATACTGAAACGGATGTGAAAGTGGTCACTGTTAGTATATGTCCTCTGGTACTTTGTTGTTGTGAAACCGAAATCTTTCTAAACCAGTTCCCAAGAGGCGGTAGTTGTAAACACGTTTCCTTTCAAGTCTCCATAACAACGATATTCCCTTTCAATTCACATTTTGTTTAGTCTGAAAACCAGACCTCAGACCCGGTGCATTCTGTAAGAACGGCGGGGAACACAGAGGAAGCATGGCAGATAAGTCTCTCTAACAGTCTTGTTTGGACGTGTGAGCTCGACCTTTGAACCCTGGGCTGATACACTGAGCGCACTAACCTCCGACCTTTGCCCCCCCGCAGCCA
>KN485439.1:0-11724 GCA_000787095.1 Periophthalmodon schlosseri | reverse complement strand
TGGGTATTTATGATGTTATCCTGTACGGGGTCAAACTTGGGACAAAAATGACTTGCCTAAATATCACGCTGCGTTTGTCTTGTTTATGATCGTAGGTGGGCCACTACTTCAAGTTCCCCAGACTATGACGATGTCCCGAACGAGGACATGCAGGTGAGTCACATGATACAACGGGAGATAAGGAGAAGAGGAGGAACTTGTAACTTACTCAACTAGAACCTATAGACTGTATATGTAAATGGACATAGCTAACCTTCTAGCCGCCGCGTTCCAAATAGGAAGTGAGCATGGAACCGCTTCCGGCTCCATCGACCATGACACGTTTTCCGTTTGCGAGAAGAACTCAGCCTAAATATGCAGGGTTTGTGTGTTAAACATGTGTGAATGAAACAAAACTCAACTCCAGGTCTGTTTGTGATGAGGAAACAGCATTAGAACAGAAATCAGAGAATAGTGTAACATGGGCCCCTATGATAAATAACAGTTACAAAACACATTTGAATCATTTTTACCATCCACCGTTTGTGTTTAAAGGAAATAATTTATATTTTCAGTCAGATGTTCTGGCATCGGTTGATATCGGGTATCGGCAGATGCTTAAAGACAAAGTATCAACATCGGTATTGAATCAGAAAAAGCAGGATCCCTACTAGAAATATCAAAATTGAATCATATTTGAGTATCAGTATCAGTAACAGTATTCTCAGTATTTTAAGTAAGTGTTTTCTTTGCAAACAACTACATATATAAATATCTGGTCTTATTATGAAAGTACAATTCGACGTTAATGTTATAATGGAGTCTGTATGTGCCTGCGCCTCCAGCTGTTAGTTCCCATCACTGAATTTGATACCTTTAATCATTTTAAAGCAGAGTCACCAGCAGAGCCATGTTACACGCCTGTCCGGTGAGGGAGAGGGGGATGAAAAAAAAAAAAAAAAAACTAGAAAAAATGAGGGAAGTGTGAAGGGTGAGAGGGGGCAGGAGGTCACGGGACTTTTACAGCCTGTAAATTGCTGTTTTAACCCCAAAGACGTGCTTCAGAAACACAGCTCACACTCCCACACTTCCACACGCGGTAAAAGTGGAAGGACGTGGGCTTGTTTTATGGAGTTTCCTGCCCTTTGCACATCCTCCTCCGCATGAGCTGCACAGACATGAAGAGGAACATCACTGACCAACCACAATGACATTTTTTGGAAATGGGGCTGGATCTTTACTATTTAGCCACCTCTAAGTTTATCTGAGCAGTTTATCTGAGCGCTTCACCCAGTTTATTTTTCCACAGTTGGGTTATTGTGTTGTGTATATGGCAGTTGTATGGCGAGCAGACATGGGGTGGACATCAATATTTAGTTGATAACAATTTAATAACGACACTTTTTATACAAACTAATTGCAAATTAGTATATTTATTTTTACTGACATTAAATGCAGATATACAGAGCCCTTTTGGAGTCACATTAGAGAAGTCTAGATCTACTTAGTTTATTAATATTTGTATATATTGGACTGTATTTGACTCCCTGTTTGTGCAAACAGGGCTGGTCAGTGGGCTGGTCAGTGGGATGTTTGTTCCTTCACAGATTTGCCCAACACCTCATTTATACAGCTGAGCCTTCAGTACTATTGCTATTTACCATATGTGATTGTTATTATGCCTCTAGAAACCATATGAGTGACACATGACAGCTCTACACATGTTTAATGCACTTACTACACAAAATGTACATTGTTCACGAAGAGATACTAACAGCAGCTGAACCAATTGTTAAGTTTTCCCCGAGAGCGATTACATAGATCATTTATATATAAGAGAAGCAATAACGGTCCCAGTACTGATCCCTGAGGGACACCACGGGTGATGTGTTTTGATGCGGATCTGTACTCACCCAAACAAACTGCTGTCTATCAGTGACTGTAGTGGATTTCCTCTTATACCATAGTTTAACCATTTATTGATGAGTCTATTATGATCAATGTATTAAAGGCTTTTTTAAGTCTATGAAAATTGCGATAAAATGTAATGTAATCTGGTAGTATTTTTTATTGAAATATTCAGTTTTCACCAGCCCTTACAATAGTACTAAATATAAGGACGACACATTATCAATTTCAGGTCTTTCATTAACCTGAGTCACAGTTCTTTTCAATATTATTTACACTTTTGACATTGCAAAAGAAAAATAGAAAATCTGTCAACTGGACAAAACATTGTAGGAGTGAAGATGTTTGGCTGCTCATCCAAGCCGCTTCTTCAGTTCTGGTCAGATTACTGATGGACACTGCCTTATCTGTCTCAAAACCACTAACCACTCCTTTGAAGATAGTGAGGTACAGATCTTAGTCAAAGAAAAGAAATGAGAGAGGCATTAAAGGGGCCATTTTTGTTAGGAAAGACAATCCTTCTTTGAACAGGAATGGGGGCCTCAGACATCACCTATCCTCCATCTATAACTGCATCCTCAGCCCCAAAGCAAAACAAAGAAAGCAATAGGGCTAGCCAGGATGCTAATAGGTGTGAAACCACTCATTAGGGGCTTGAATGACTATGCTAAGTAGGACTCAGGCATGGTGCACACTTAGGATAGCACCATAGACCTAGCATACTAACAGAAACTGTAAACAATAGGTGTTTTCAGTTTCAGTGTAGTTAGCTCCTCCCTTCAGACAGATATAAGGCAGTGTCCAGCAGTGATCTGACCAGAACTGAAGAAGCGGCTTGGATGAGCCAAACACCTTCACTCCTACAATGTTTTTTTTTTCCAGTTGACAGATTTCATATTTTTCTTTTGCTATGGGTCAGACCTGGACAACTGAGGGATTACACAGACACTTTTGACATTGTTTCAGTCATGGTTCTAATCAAACCTTAGTGGATCCCATAGCCCCCTCCCCAACACTCTACCTCCCCTGCATTCTCTCACACGCAACATTCTCCCCTTTCTTCCTCTCTTATGCACTTTTATTTCAGTATTACAAATTATAAAGCTAATTCTTCAAATATGTTCACGCTGTCTCTCCTCTCCTTCCAGTCTGAGCAGTGTGGCGATCATGGAAAACGCCGCTCCAGTCTCTCTAGCAGCGACTCGGATCGGACCAAACCTCCCATCTCCCTCAAGCGTTCAGGCTCCAGTAAGTCCTACCATTACAACTACAGCTTTACTTATCTTCCTTACAGACGAAAGATTACACTGGTATTCCAGCTCTGACGGATTTATGGTGGGCTGGTACATCCCATCAGCTCAGAGCTATTCCTTCCTTAAAACCCCAGATTTTATGTGGTTTGTTCCTCTATCCTCTCCATCATCTTCTTCAGTTTCAATCTAAAATCTATCTCCCATTTTTCCATTGTGGCAGTTGCTTTCTTCGATCTAGCCAACGCTTAAGGCCTCGTAGCTCTCTGAAACTGATATCTGTGTGGTCATCGCAGTTTTGGTTCTTTTTTCAACATCAAAGAACAGGGATTTAGCCTTGAGTTGGAACTTAAAATTTATTGGATGGAGGCATTAACTGTGACACGACCTCTCTCTGCGGGAGTGCTTGGCTTTTATTACTCTATAATTTCCAGGTTCATGGTTTGAAATATAAAATAGGTCAAATTCAACGAAAAAAGCGTGAAATTTGAATGCTACGCCCGTTGAGCTAGGTGTGCTGTACTCTTTCTTCCCATAACCCCCATGACCTTTTACTAAAGCTTCCTGTTCCCTGATGTCTTCTTTACTTAGATGCCAACCAATATGGCCGCTATGGGAAAACACGAGCGGAGGAGGACGCTAAACGATACCTGAAGGAGAAAGAGGAGCTGGAGAGAGAGAAGGATGGGATAAGAAAGGCACTGCTGGTTCTGAGACAAGAGAAGAAAGAGCTCAAAGAAGAACTCAAAACTGCACATGGTAAATATCAGCGTTCACCGATCTGAGGCCAGTTTACATTATACTGTTAAGTTTAAAGGTCCTATATTACGCAAAATTGATGAGGAAACGACATTAGAACATAGATCAGAACATAGCGTGATATGGGCCCTTTAAAGGTGCACTATGCAGCTTTTCTGGTGGATAGTTTACCACCATCTTGTCTCCATGGAGATGTCTTTCTTCGCTTGGAATGCCCCACACTATACCATTAAACATATCTATCTCCTGCTCACCGTAAGAATCCATGCGTTTCAAGCTATTCTGGAGCCATACAAACGCCCGTTGAATAAACGCAAGACAGATATGTTTAATGCCATACTGTGGAACATTGCAGGCAAGCAGGAAGTCTTTAGTGGCTCTCAACCCTTTCACACCCAAGTACCGCATAGTTTTGTAATGAATTCTTGGATGCGTTATGAACAAGTTACCTCAGTCTCTCTTTTCTGTAACGTAAACCCACCTCTTCTCCCTGGCATTTAATACTAGCTAGACCGGATATCTTGATGTTTTATTATTCCTTTTACTATGTATCGTGTGATCTGTATATTTGTGTTTTGTTTTTGGTTTTTTTTGAGTCAGCTGGACTTGTTTTAAATGTTCTTAATGTGCTATATAAACACACTTGCATTGAATCTAAAAACATCAGATATATATCCAAAAATGTTGAACTTATCTTGTTATGTTGACATGTTCCTGATGTTTTAAGATGTTTCAAAGTGATATATTTGCTATCTTTGTTTCTAATGTCTCCCCTTCTCACCACTAGCTCCTTGTGTAAACGTGTTCCCTTACTGCTGGGTCCGCTCCAAATCGTCTGATCTTTCTGCTTATTACATTACGTGAACATAAATATTACCACTCATTGCGTCAGATGGCTCATGTTTTTACAGCCTGAATAAATGTGTTTTTAAATTAACTTGAATGCTTTGATATTCTGTTAATCTGACACAACTCTCCCACAGAGGTAGACGAAATGCTTTGCTCCGAGGGTTCTTTTCATGTTTTAAATGAACCAAGTCTGGATCTGGAATTGTTTATTTTGCAGAGAGGAGAAAGCCCTTCCTAAACAAGCGGGTGGCTGAGTTGGATGAGAAATGTCGAGCCAAAGAGGCGGAGAGGGTGGATCTGGAGCTCAAACTGACCCAAGTCAAAGAAAACATCCAGAAAAGTCTAGCAGGAGGAGGTGTGTCTTCACCTGTGCAAACCAAACCACCAGCCAAGGTACGTTTGAGGGACCAGTTCATTTTGTTGACTAAAATATTTCATCATCGTTTTGTTTTTTTCAACAAAATAAAAGCTTCAGAAATGGTAAACATATCGGAAATTACGTATATTTTTGTCAACTAAAATTGGGACTGAAAGTAGATATTTTCATGGACTAAAAGTACAAAACATGAATGAATGAATGAATGAATGGAATGAGTGGAGAGTAAAGCAACGTTCCATTTTTAAATCCCAAAGCCCAAAACCAGATCATAAAAAACTCAACATCCAAAAGTAATGCAGGCTGTGTGATCCCTCAGTCGTCCAGGTATGACCCTAACCCTAATCGTTCAGGTCTCACACATATTAGCATACTGGCTAGCACTATTGTTTCCCAAAAATTAAAGAGGCAATTTTTGTTAGGAAAGACAATCCGTGTTTGAACAGGAATGGGACCTTAGACATCATCTATCTCCTATTTATAACTCCATCCTCAGACTTAAATCTAAACAAGAAAATCAATAGTGCTAGCCAGTATGCTAATAGCCAGTAACAGGTGTGAGAGCATCCATTAGGGGCCTGAACGATTATGCTAAATATGACTCAGGAACAGTTCACATATCCATAGTTCAATATACTCAGCAAACAGGTGTGTTAGCGTCAGTGTAGTTAGCTCCTCCCTTCAGACAGATATAAGGCAGTGTCCAGCAGTGATCTGACCAGAACTGAAGAATTGGATGAGCAGCCAAACGTATAAATAAATATATTAAGTAAATATATTTTCTATTATGACAGATTTAGTTGACCAAATTAGCTTTAGCATATTGGTCAAATAAACTACACTAAAACTAATTATTTTATTTAATTTGGACTAAAACAAAATTAAAATGCCTGACTGAATCGTCCATTGTTTATTTATAGTAAATGGTCACATTTTTATATAGCGCTTTATATCAAGGAACCACTCACCCATTCATATAGGTGGGTTGCCCAAGGACACAACAACAACATTCATCTGTGGGAGCTGGGATCTGACCGCTCTACCAGTGATGTTTACATCGAGAGCAGGATTTGAACCACCAACCTTTCGGATCAGTGGACAAACGCTCTACCGACTGAGCTACTGTCGCCCCTGTAGCGCAGTTGGTGGGCTGTATAATTGCTTCTTCTAAATGTATTTTGCATTTCTAGGCGTCTAACAGCAAGAAGCACCAGAATATCTACACTGAGGGGTTACCTGTGAACTGTGCGGCCGAGCTGAGAAGAAGACCCCCGTCTGTGTACGCCTCTTCAAATGGGACGGTCATGCAGAAAGCAAAGGTCCTCCTCAGACTCCGTTTACACTCTGTTTTTACTGCTCCATAAACATATTCACATTTAGAAAGATAGGAAAGCTCTCAGTCTTCAGCCGTTATCAAAAAATAACTGTTGCTGTCAGACTCGTCATTTTATTTCACTATGTTGTCCGTGATTCACAATATGAACATTAATAACAGACAAATCAGGCGCCTTCTTTCCCCGAGGTCGCTCCCGTTAGTGTTAGCAACAGATTTGATTGACAGCGTTGTTAAGCGCCCGCTCCCTGCTAAACCAGCAATGCGGTTGGGAAGGGGCGTTACCTTCAACAGCCTCGCTCCAGATTGGCTCTTTGGTTGCTATGATACTCACGGTCGGAATCGCTAATATGTAACTTGGCTCCAAATTGTCCCCGTCTACTGTGAAGAGACTGGACTGAATACAATTGAATTACAAAGAGTTTTATGCAGAAAATTTTGTGATTTGCTGTTTTTTTTTTTTTGTCAGATTAAGTAATAGTTTGGTAGTTTTAATATAGGAAATAGTTGGTGTTATTGGTAAAATTAGATTACACTGTACAGTTCTAAAGTGTGCTTGAGTTTATATGTAATCCCTCTGTTCATAAATATATTTATTTTTTCATTTTCTTCTTTTTTAACTTTTTCAGGAATGGGAATCAAAGAAAGGAACCTAAGGAGATACCGTTGTAAGAACGACAAAATGGACCAAGAGACCCGTGGGGTGGGATCACGCTCCAAACATTCCTTGTGAATTTGTGAATTACTTGTAATGAAAGACTTTGGCCCCTAGGTGGAGGTACATCCCTCTTAATATTTACTTGTTACATGAATGAGGTAATTCTCTCTGTATTCAAGTGTTGGCATCGGTTCAAGTTGGAAATAAGATGGTGAATTGTGTTTTGAAAGACATTACGCAAGTGTGGACAGCGTTGTGTTGTGGGAGATCAATGTTCTTAAGGGTAATAGAGGTTTAATATTTAAGTGGCACGGGGACAACAGAGGAAACGATGGGAAAAGAATGGATTTAAACCAGGAAGACGTGCCTTTTATGTGTGGATATGGCTGTATATAGAAAAATATGACTACTGTTTAAATGTATTTTTTATATTAAGTTTCAAACCGCATCAACATCATCATAAAACATGGAGCTGGTGTCAGGGCTGATCAGCTCTGTGCCACTCAGTTACTGCATTTTAAATAGACTGCACTTATCAGTTTGCTCTATGGAAGCTGGAGGCTGGAGAAACAGTCGAACCATTATTAGAAATAATGTGGTTTCAGCAAAAATAGGAGGAGGAACCGTCAGCCATGTCTGCGTTTGTAGATAATATTCTGTATGTCTCTGCTTTAAATCCACTAACAAACTGCTTCTCATTCAAAGCCATTACGTTCTCATTTGAATATTAACGCCATTGTAAATTTATGTGGGAAAGTTTTGCACTTTACGGTCCTCTGCTCGCACCAGGGAGCAAAAATGTAACTGTCTATCTTATTTCCAGAGGTTTTAAAAATAAATTGTATTGTTGAAAAGCAGGTCTGTGTGATTATTTTAAATCTATGAGCCTATAGTTGGTAGTAATCTCTATTCTTGTGTATTCATGTTCTAATGTTGTTTCCTCCTCAAAAACAGACCTAGAGTTGTGTTTTGTTTCATTCACACATGTTTAACACACAAACCCTGCGTATTTAGAGTTCTTCTCTCAAACTGAAAACACCTTGGTCATACAGGAAGTGCTCCACTGTGTTTTTAAACTCCATGCACCTTCACTAGAATCATTTGGATCATTTCAGCCCTGGAATTTCCAATCTCTACTAAACAAAGGGTAAAAGGAGCTGTTAACATGAAAACTACCACTTCATGACATCACAAGGTGGAACAGAGCATTTTGAGCTTTGGAGATGTAGACAGACTAATAATAAAGTGTTACTCAAACATGTGTGAATGAAACAAAACACAACTCCAGGTATGTTTTTGAGGAGGTAACAGCATTAGAACTTAGCTTAAAGCTCACAAGAGTCCATTTTGCGTAATATAGGACCTTTTAAGTCTAAGTTAAATGCTGAATTGTAGAATCAAGGGGTCACAATGGAGTCTAATTAAACTCGTATTTGTGTTGGTCCTAAGCCTGTATAAAAACAATGCCTTTTCAAATGCTTTGTACATGAACATTACCACTGCATTCTGATACGTTACATAGAACTGATAGAAGCTACAGCTCAAAACAGCCCGATAAAACACAATGAGATTTATGAATGCTGTAAATGAATATGGAGAAGGGGTAAGAGAGGACTGAGGGAAACGCTTCAGGCAGCAGATTTCAAATGATGACCACAAATCACATAAACATACACATTTGGAGTGAGCGTTATAAGGTAGAGTGTCCAGACGTCCCCATTTACCCGGGACAGTCCCAGTTTTGAGCCCTGTGTCCTCTGTCCCAGCAGATTCACCCAAGACCAGTGATTTATCCCAGTTTTACACAAGAAATGTCCCAGATGTTCATGTTTTTCGCCAATTTGATACCGGCCAACAGAGGCGTCGGACTGGGGGGGTAAATGGTACTGTTTACCCAGGGCCCAGTGCAGGAAGGGGCCCCTCACAAAGTCTGTAATGTGCATTTTTCATTAGACAACTTGTAATGACGGCCCACTAAGATGATTTGCACCCACCCACACCGCTGGTTTGGCAGGGGGCGGGCGCTTAGCAACGCTGTCAATCAACCCTGCTGCTAACACTAGCGGGAGCGACCTTGGGGGTAGAAGGCAACTGATTTGTCTGTTATTAATGTTCATATATTGATTTCTGGACAGAGCAGCGAAATAAAAATACCAAGATCACGTTGAGCGGGTTAATACGAACATTTTAACGCCAAAATGACGAGTCTGACAGCAGTAGTTACAGAGAGAGGGACCGCAGTTTTTCAATAGAAAGTGAACTGGAGCCAGATTTGATGGAACTGGAAGCACACCCTATTTGGAATGCAGCAGCTAGCAGGTTAGCTATGTCCATTTATATACACAGTTTATGTTTGTACCCAGGGCCCAGAAATTGTTGCTCCAACCCTGCTCACCAAAAGTAAAGAGGGGTATAAATTTTCATTTCTTTAGCTAAAACTCAGAAAAATTAGCTTGAAAATGAGCAGAACACAAAAAATATGTACTGTCGTCTCTTAGATTAAACTGACTCACAACAAGATATGTGAATATGCAAAATTTCATTCTGTTTTCACAATTTTATTATTACTAACACCCCAATCGGCCGTGTCCCAGTTTGAAATCTGGTCCCCCTACACCAAGGTGCTGTTTGTTTGTAGACACACGTTAGCAAATCCCTCGCATTCATAAACACTGGTTTGAGGGCGAAGCTACGTTTAATGAACAACACCAGCAGAAGTTTACAGCCTCAGACTCAGCGCGATGAGCCATAAAACACACAAATGCCGTCCGCTCCTCGAACGCAACACAGACCCACATGCCTTCTGTTTTTGATAGTCAAATCTTTAATATGATTATGATAAACTTTGAAAAATTTACAATATGAAATGGGAGAAAGCCACTGTTATGAAGGCAATATTTGCAGCAGAGTATAGACTCATTCAGGCAGCCTATAACATGGTTCAAAGTTCTGGTCTCAGTAGTAGATATACACATGCTGATGTATTTGTTTAGCCCAGTGGTGGAACATAACAAAGTAAAAGTTGTAAAGTACTGTATTTAAGTAAAAAAATGTTGGTATCTTTATTTTATTTAAGTAGATTTTACAGTAGATACTTTTTACTTTTACTTCACTACATTTGAAAGCAGTATCTGTACTTTCTACTCCACTACATTTTTGAAATGAACTGAAAAGTAAAAGTAGAGTAAAAATCTGCAAGAAATACTTTTACTTTTTACTCTTTAAAGGTCCTATATTACGCAAAACTGACTCGTGTGAGCTTTAAGTCATGTTCTAATGCTGTTACCTCCTCAAAAACATACCTGGAGTTGTGTTTTGTTTCATTCACACATGTTTGAGTAACACTTTATTAGTCTGTCTACATCTCCAAAGCTCAAAATGCTCTATTCCACCTTGTGATGTCATGAAGCGGTAGTTTACAAACAGCTCCTTTTACCTTTAGTTGAGTAGAGATTTGCAATTCCAGGACTGAAGTCATCCAACGATTCCAGTGAAGGTGTATAGAGTTTAAAAACACAGTGGAGCACTTCCTGTATTACAACATCACAAGGTGGAACAGAGTGTTTTCAGTTCGAGAGAAGAACTCAGCCTAAATATGCAGGGTTTGTGTGTTAAACATGTGTGAATGGAACAAAACACAACTCCAGGTCTGTTTGTGATGAGGAAATAACATTAGAACATAGATCAGAGAACAGTGTAATATGGGCCCTTTAAGTACATTTTTAAACAGGTACTTTAATACTTTTACTTAAGCAGATTTTTTCATGTTATTTTTACTTGAGTATTTTTTTTGCTCCGGTATCTGTACTTTTACTTAAGTAACAAAATGGAGTACTTCTTCCACCACTGGTATACCCATTACCCCAGCCATACTTAATGACAGCTTTACCCAAATGCACAGCTGTTTTTATGGCACAAAAAAGCGCTAAACTATAAGTATTTTTACAGTCTCCCATTGCAGATCATTACGAGGAGGTAGAGCAGCTTGCAGACGGTAAACTCACTGAGGCAGCATCTTCTTTCATTGCACTTAGAGGCAGAGATAGTAAAGCCAGTACAGGATATTCACAAAGAAGAAAGCCGTGGGGAACAAAGTGCGTGCGTGGCGGTCGATATTATGAGGATTTTCGACCACGAACACGGCGGCGGCTCGGCGGGAGGCATGCTTCACCGTGGACAGTCCGCAGCCCTGACCCTTGGAGCTCTCTTTGGCCTCCCCGTTCATGACCACTTCCTGTGTGGGCGACTGCTCCGTGGGAGGGGGCTCGTCGTCCTGTGTGGAGGACCCGACCTTGGGCTGAGTGGAGCTGACTATCGGGATGGCGCCGTTTCCTTTGGACTCGTGTAACTCCCGCAAAAGATCCTAGAGGGAAAAGATACAAGATTAGGATGGGATTATCTACAGACAAGCTCGTTTTCTTTAGTTGCTATAGAAACACTTTGTGAGTTTGGCGAAATACCATATACCAATCGTTTTCCCAGACACAAACTTTTGACATTATCATGAGGTGACTTGTTCTTAGGGGAGAACAATAATGATCAAATGCAATATTTTACTTAATTATCATTACATTTATTTAATTTGGATTTAATTTTTTACATTTTTATTTTT
>JACM01061641.1:0-29739 GCA_000787095.1 Periophthalmodon schlosseri | reverse complement strand
AAAAAGGTTGGTGACCCCTGGCATAGATCTTTCAAAGTTTAGGACTCTTAATGTTTATATCACCCATTGTTAGTTAGACTTCGTAATTTTCCAGTTTAGAAATCATGAGTAGATCATTAAGAGCAATTTTTTGGTGCTGGAGGTTAAAAGCAACATTTTTATCATCATTTTTATCCTTATCACTTATTTTATTTGATAGCCAGGTTTCAGAAAATATAAATATATCTGGATCTGTTGGATTTGCCCAGACTTTAATGTAATCTAATTGTGACAGTACATACATTCATGTGTGTAATTCCCAGTCCCTTCCTTGTCTTGAAGTTTTGCATATCAAATAGACCAAACTCTTTAGGGATACCAAGCCTATTTGAGTTTGACTGGGATCGATTTGACGCCTGGGAATTAGGTTTGTTAGCCATATTGATGTCAACCAAGTTACACAACCTCTGATAATTTCTGATAATGTCTACGAGATGTTCTACGTGAAATCTGCACATTCATTTTTTTAATGGAGAATCTAAGACAGTGGGCACTGATTTTGTCAAAGAGTCACATGAGACACTGTTTATTCTATGGACCTATTTAAAAGGAATACCATCGCAAATAGATTATTCCTCTTCTAGAACCATAGACGGACCGATGAGGAGCCGGGGGCGGGTCTTATTCAGTGAAGGACGCCGTTCCCTTACCAACCGAGGCCGAGCTGATGATTATTCACATGTTGCGGCAGGGACTTTTTGCTCTCTTTTCCAAGCTTTGTAATATCTTTATAGACGTCGGAATTACTCCGATTTTGTTGTCGTAATGGAGCGGGTGCCGCTCTGATGGCCCGAGAGGATCTAAGAGGGGATGGTAACTCCTTGTGACTTGATGGACATGGAAACTCGTTCAGGTCAAGAATGTTACATCGATTTGACAGCTCCAATGGCCGCTTCTGATTAAGACTTGCGTGATGATGTGAGCACTTTTGTTTACTATTTGTAACGAGTGGCCAGTTGTGCGAGGGAGTTGAAGAAGTTAGTCCTTTTGGTTTAGCTGCATCATGACAGCCCCATCTGTGATGCTGAACACAGGTAGAGGTTGCTGACTGCATCCCACACCAGCAGGAGGCGAATTTACACTGGGAACAGCTACGGTCACATCTAATTCATTCATCATGGTGATGGACACAGACTTAGATTTTCCTACTGTCACCACCGAGTCAAGGAGATGATCATGAGACTTGTAAGTAAGTAAGGTCGTTTTCACACTGCCACTAGTTAGGTTGACATAAAAGAGCATTCGCGCCGAGAGCGATGCGCTTGGGTCAGTGTGAACACAACAGTCACACTCTGAAGAGCTCTCAGACCAGCCGTTTACTGCGGCCCAAACGGGAGGTCTTGGAGCGGCTTGCACTCTACTGGAGCGGGGCGAGTGTGGTGTGAATGCAGCCAACCTTGGGCCGAGCTACACAGTCTGCGGTGACAATGCCTGGACTTGGACAAAAAAGCGCTCGGATCATGTATATTTCTTTGAATGGGTGAAAAAATCTACTTAAGTAAAATTACCCATTTAAAGTTTAAGTACCCGTTAATTTAAAGTGTTAAATGTAGGATATTGATTTAAGTAAAATTACCCATTTAAAGTTTAAGTACCCGTTAATTTAAAGTGTTAAATGTAGTGATATTGATTTAAAAATTCTGGTCAACAGTTGCAATACGAATCCATTTCTTAATTTTTCTCATGAATCTTGTGTATTTTTTTTATTTTTGTATTTAATTGTGTTTGCTCAAAAACTTTAGTCAGGATGTTACCACAAATATGGTAAAAATAACCCCTCAAATCATATGAAAAGTACTTTTTACTTTTCAGTTCTGTTTAAAAATGTTGTGGAGCAGAAAGTACAGATACCTGCTCTCAAATGTAGTCAAGTAAAAGTAAAAAGTATCCACTGTAAAATGTACTTAAGTAAAGTACAGATACCTAAAAAGCCTACTTGAGTACAGTACTTTTACTTTGTTACCCTCCACCACTGCTAACCAACTTCAACTACTTTGCATTTTGTAGTTTGGGCGTTTCATAAACCAACATAAGGCACCAAATAAAGCGCTCGGATCATGTATATTTCTATGAATGGGTGCTGCAGAGCTGCTGTTTGTCTGACGAGGCTCCGCCACCACACCTCCTCCGCCTACAGTCGTCACGGTGTATTTAGCCACAGAATAAAGAAAAGACCACCGCGTATAGGGGAAGCAAGCGTGTGTATTCATGGGGCTTTGTCCGCTTGAAGCTCGTTGTCATAGAAATTACTTCATCAATCAGCTGATGGACTCTCACGTGTTTGTGGTGAATGATGTGTGGTGTATGTGAACAAGCCCGACCCAAAAGTAAAGTAAACAGAACTAAATCTAGTGTGCACTGGGGTCGCTCCACCGAGCGCACTAACATGTGTGAATGACCTAAAACATGTGTTTATCAGTGCAACAAATGCAACCAAAATAAATTAAAAAAAAATGTTTATATTAGTCTATTTTTTGGCTAAAAACTACATACACATAGGCTTATTAAGCTGTAGTATGAAAATGTACTCATAAGCCTCTCTAGAAGCCTCTTTTAGTAGTAAAAAGTATCAAAAATCAGTATTAATCCAATACTGAAACTAGTATTGAAAGCAGATATTCATTTGCGCAAGTATATAGTATGAAATTTTAGTATTGTGACAGTACTCAATCGTGCCCAGTCCATCTCAGACATTTGTGCTTGTGAATTGTTGATGCCTCTGCCTTCATGCTCTGGAGCCTGCTCTCTGATAAATTATCCAATACATCGGATATTTCTTTGCGGTCAGATCCCAGTGAAAAGCAGCTAGTATTGCATCATGAGCAAGTCCATCTATAAGAGAGCCCTGAACCTGCTCTTTGCCTCTGCCTTTCCACCATCTGTCCTTCTCAGTGTCACCGTAACTCAATAAGATCTCCATTCTTCTTCTCTTCCTCCTCCTCTGTCCAATGACGAAACTTTTACTACCAATACAGTCGGATTATATTGGGATTATGTTTCTACTCCATCCAGATCAATCTTTCATTTCTGTGTTATAAATGTGTTTTTAGAGGTCCTTGGGCAGTGCAAATTGTCAGGCCATACTTTTTGATTACATTTTAGTTCCTAAAAATACACACGCACAAAACATCGTAGTTGTTATGAGAACTACTTACCAGGGATTGCCAAACAAACAAGTAATAAAAAAAATGTTTATGCCAAGATGACCTTGGGATTTGAACCAATTTACCTTTAGTTTCCTGACAAATGCTTAACGCACTACACTACTTCTGCAAACAAGTCATTAAAGACGACATATTAAGCTTTAATCCTGTTATTTAAAGGCCGAGTTTGGCAAAAAATAAACTAAAATAAAAGCATGTTTTGTGTTTAGGTTATAAGATAATAAAAGTGGATTCTGTGTAGTGCGTCTCCTTTAAAGGACACATGTACAAAATTGTCTTCTCAGAGCTTTTAACCATGTTATAGTGTTGTCCCATCACCAAAAACATACCTGGAATAATATTTTGCTTCATTCATTACTCCGGTTTACCAGGTCTTCTTTGAGCCCTCAGAAATGCTCGGTTTGAACTGTTATGTCGCAGTTGTCTGGCAAATCCAGAATGATATCTCCGTGTTTTTTTACACAGATTAATATCAGTTTGGTCCCCGTGTCCTCGGTTTCACATGTGTCAATAAAAGAAAACAAATCTGATTGCACAATCACGTTTTGCCGGGTTTGAGAGGCAACAAAGGAGCTCATTGGTCACTTATGTTTTACAAATAAAATCAAATTTCTCTCACCTCAAATTAACAGAGTTTAGTGCTTTGCTCATTGATTCAGCAGAAATCCACCATGTTTTTCGGCTCCCTGTGATTTTTTTTTCCTTTATTTTTTCCGATATGGACAGACCATGCATGTCTCCGATTGGCTAATCCACCTGTCAGTCACGCCCAACTGAAAACAGGGACATTCACCAGTGACCAGACTCACATCTTTGTAAAGTATTGAACAAGTGTGTGTTCTGGATCCCAGGCAAACGTCACAGATCAGAGGCCTGTGTTTAAGTTTTTAAGATAATAAACCATCACACGCATAGCGATTAGAACCAGATCTTTTTCTTTCTAATTTGTATGCATTTTTATACTGATTAACGCTGAACCGACACAAGAATCAGCACAGAAGCAGAACAGGCAACACGAGGGAGAGCTCTGTGCACAAAAAACATATCTGACGTCATAATCACAGTTAGATTTAAAATGATTATGATTGTAGTGCAACGTTTTATTTAGATTAAGAATCATTTCCAAAGGTAAACAGTAGGCGACAAGAGCTGTGTCCACAATCTTTGGCATCTTTGGTTTGTAGTCATTTTAATCAAACCATTGATGAACCAATGAACCATTTTAAACGGATCTGAGCCTCTCTTTGATTAGTTTGTTGTCAAAATGACTTATCACATTGGCTTCTGTCATATAAATAAATATAAAAAGAGCCAGTCTTTTGAACGGCTCTTTGAAACAAATGGATCCAAAAGATTCCCATAAAAGAGCCGAAAGTCCCATCACAAGTTATTTCCCATTTCTGACAGCAGAGGACGCTCCAATGCCTAAATTCTTCATTGGAAATGTAAGTGAAGTTTTTAGATAACGTGAAATACTAATCTCAAGGTGAACAAAAGAATATTTATAGAGGAACTGAAGCGACAAGAATTCATAATATGGGGAGTGAATGAATATAACACAATGTCCCACAAAGCGCCATATAAGACAGATGCAAAATTAACAAAACAAACCAAATCTGTTCACTCACATTATACTTATGATATAAAAAAAAACAAACATATGTAGCAGTCAAAGACATTACCTATTTGTTAAACAAGAAAGGAGCAGGGTTGTCAAAAGTATCAAAAATCTGATACTAATCGATACTAAAACTAGTATGGAAACTATGTACTAATTTGGACAAGTATCGATACTAAAAAAGTCACATTCACAGGACAGAAATGAAACTTTCCTGAATAGCTTTAGAATGATCTTGAGCTGCATCAGAACAAGTATAAGACACATAGACCAGTACACGCCCATGGACCACTATGGAACCTACCTGGACGACTGGGGGATCACACAGGTACAAAGCCACATGGTAATTTAAAAGAAATCACCGGTACTACAATTTCATATTGTCTAAATAAAGAGTGTTGTTTTGTTTTTTTTTCTTCATGGTATCAGAAACGGTTTTGCGTATCAAGTCTATTCCTTAGTATCGAAATCGAGTTTGAAATGTAAGTATTGTGACAACAGAAAGGAATGGCTTTACCTTTTCGTATCCTTAAAGCTCCTGTGTTTTTCCCATGTATTTGAGCCCAATTTGTCTTGACATTATATGAATGTATTATATGACTTGTAAAAGCAGCTCTTGAGGTCAAAATATATCCACCGCGTGCTGTCTGCATCCAATTATAAAGTGTTTTCTAGTTCTAGTTTCTAGTTGTTGTTAGCATTACCGTTACGGCGAACTCAGCTCTGGCCTCTGAAAGTGGTGAAAAGTGCTTATAAACTCGTCGTGGTGTATAATTAGGATGCACGGAATGCATAAGGCAAGTGAAGAAGAACTTTGGACCACTGCAAACCTTTGAAAATGAACTTACTGACACTAAAAAAAAAACAAAAACAGTACAGTGCCAATACAATTCATATAATTTATAACATCAGCCAATCTTCTGTCATCGCCATTATTGGTCAAGTGAAATTATTAACTATAAAGTTCGGAGCTTGACCTTTTAATCTGCCAAACATGAATATTTAGTGTTTGGTTTTAGTTGAGTATTTATGGAAGTCATTTCCCAGAGTCAACACAGCACCGGTCAAACTGCTGACCGCTTTTAAGACCACATTAACTCCAGAGGACAATGGGCGTCTTCAAGGTTCTTAGAAACTTTGAGAGGAGAATCTGTGGACATGATGGAAGGTTGTGGAAATTCCTCTTATGTTTTTGTATGTGAAAGAACTGAATTTTTCTTTTACTTGTATGTGAAAGGCACCGTTCGAATAGAATAGAATTGTCCTGTTAATTTATTTTAATAGATTCTTTTCCAGACCAAGGTTTAGTTTGTTTTCATACCTGACAGTTTCAGTTGCTCTTCCTCGGAGTGGTCACGTGATGTTGCTGTGAGGGTGTCAAGGTGGAACGGAGCATTTTGACCTTTGCAGATGTAGACAGTCTAAGAATAAAGGATTACTCAACGTGTGAATGAAACAAAACACAACTCCAGGTATGTTTTTGAGGAGGTAACAGCATTATAACCTGGCATAAAGCTCACAAGAATCAATTTTTTAAAAGTTACGTCTCATCCTGTGGCTGTGCTGAAGAAAAACTTACGCCCCCTTTCACAGGAGGTTCAGATGATTATCTAAAAAATGGATAAACTTCACACGCAATGTATTCACTAGATTGTAACAAAGGTAAATCAGTAGGAGTGAAACAACTCTTGCGTAGGTAGGCAACATGGTGGCACATTTCTGCGTACGGTTGCTCCGGCTTCCTGACTTGAAGAGCGGGTAATTATTAACACATACTATACTTAGATCACCTTTTATTGTTTTGAAAATGCCATATTTGCTCAAAACAATGTATCAACATGTTTAATAAGGCTCAGTTTTGCTTTTTAACGCTCTGACAGGCTCATTCCACGTTTAAACTTTAATTCCACTTAAAAAAATACGCGCATCAAGCGACGTACATAGTTGCAACATCAGTCGGGATATACTTTGATTTCATAAAGCTGGTCACGTCCTTGAGGATTGGTAGAAAATTTAGGATTTCAGTTTTGTTTGATTGCAATGCCAATAATCATGAACAATCACAAAATCGTGATGTTTCTTCTCACAATAATCGTAACACTGCAACACTTAAAATAGTTGATTTGTGGGGAGCAGCCAGTGTTTCCAGCAAGTTATTGTATAGCATTTGCACATTTATTATTAATGGTTATGGTTCACTGTAAATAACAATATTCATCTAGACAGCTAGTATTAATTATTTTATTGTAAACATGTATTTTTTGGCCTGTGACCCAGAAGTAATCTGTCACGTGACCTCAGTCCCAAGCTAGAGCGCGGCAACTGTGCTGCCTTTGGGATGTTTATGTTGTTATTCCTGTAAATTTAGCTTTTTTTAAGCTCTGTTAACTTATATCCAAAACTATTTCAATATACCTACACTACAATGGTTTTTTTTTTGTATTTTTTGCATTGTGGTTTTCACCAGGGCTCTTCATATCTTCATATCATTGCAGCAAGGAAAAACAGGATGTACATACAGTCTGGTCCATTAGTGCTATAGCTTCATTACCACAGTTCTCTATTGGTTGAATGAATTGAATGACATTCCCATCACACTCCGCTCTCCTCCGCAGCGAGCCGGTTCGGAGCGGTGCGTGCGAACCCTCATTCGCTAACTAACACTGCCCACATCTGTCTGGAGGTCAGTCAGGCTCCTACAGGAAAACTCAACCGGCACCCACCTGAATACCAACCACCCCGACATGAATAAACATCTGCTGGGGCTCAGGGGGAGCTAACTGGAGCGGCCCGTACAACCGAGAGAGCCAGACAAGCTGTGCAACCGCAGGCTTTTACACATTCATGACACCGGAGCATGTTTCTGAAGTACTTTATATTCAATTTCAGGCACCAACCCAAAGATGAATGTTAGTAGTGTTTTGCGATATTTTTAGACACTAATGGAAAAGTTTGGAGTTCAAAGTTGTTTAGTCAGGAGTGTTCGTGTAGAGCGAGTTTGACCTTCCGTTCCGCAGTGTTGTGGAAGCGCGCGTTAGCATGCTAGTTGTCGTTAGCGCCGCCCTGGTCTCTGAAAGTTGTGAGAAGCACTAATAAACTCATCTCGGTGAATGTAAGGTAAGGTAAGTGAGGAAGAACTTTGAACGGCAGCAAACCTTTTAAAGTGACCTAGTTCTGTTTTTCACGTTTTTAAGACAGTAAAACTCTAGTAAAGCGCCTTTAATGATGTTGTAACCCCCTTTTCTCATCATTATCTTATTCAAAGTTGTATTTTGATTCATGGATGTTTGAGTAATCCCTACATTGGAGGGTTAAGTGCTTGGTTTTCACCTACCCCCTATCTCCGCCCACTGCTCTGTACTTAGTTGCGGTTATTCAAAAAGTTCACACTCTGGATCATATGGGTAGGGTTAAAAAGTGTCACAAAACTATTTTTCTCAACAATAAAAACAAATAAATAAAAATCCACTGCTTGCTACACTGAAATGTCACTATAAAGAGCCAGGGCTTGTCAGTTTTCAACGGGAAGTCAGCGAACCTGTTTCTATTGTTAATCAATTTTAGGTCAATATCGGGATTTCCAATAAACTCAATGTAAAATAATGATCTACATATGTTATAGTTTAATACTCAATACTTGAAAAATGCATATTATTACTTAAGAATGTCAATATGTCTTCATTATACGTGTGGCTTAATTTCTCCTGTTACTATATCTAAAATACAAATAATGATGACTCTTTCAACATACTTGTCACATGGTTGAAAAGTGTTGTGGAAAACGGAACAAACTGAGTAGCTGCAAGGTTTTTTACATTCAGGATGTTAGCTAGACCATGTTTTTGACTACTTTATTTTCAATTTTATGCACCAGCCTCATAACAGAGCAGGAGTATTTTGTGTTATTTTGGATAAAAGCGCCCTAATGGAAAAGTTTTTGGTTGAATTTTGTTTTGTCGTAAATTTCCCATTGTGGCCTTGTGGCTGGCTTACATTGCTGGGATTGCAACATTCATACAGGGATACTGTAATCTTCCTAGTTGTAATATTAATGAACATTAGTATGCTAACAATGCACTTTCTGGTTTTCAGAAGCTAAAAATGTTTATAATTATATGCAGATAGCACACAGTGGTCTCATTTCTACCTCAAGAGCTGCTTAAACAGTACCTCTGTACTGGGGCAGAACAGATTGAGCTACATGGACAAAAATTGACTAAAGCCACTTTAACTGTAAAAAACAGAATAGAATGTATATATATATATACATATACCCGTGAAGAGCACCTCAAACCCCGACGCAGAAAAGACCAAAGCCCTGTACTTGTGCGTTTTTCAGTAAATCCTTTCCCGGAGCTCCATTTCCTGTTCAGAGTGAAAACAAACACAACATCAGTATTCAGGCGGGCAGTGGCTACAGGCCACTGCGCCGCTTTGATCCACGTCTCTCACTTACTTTACCGGCAGCATGAACAATGACCAGACCTACCTTTCTACTTCTCCTTTCACTCTCAAACTTGGACAAAAACTCTTCCCTTTTAACCCACTTCAAAGACTCCCGACACCACCAGTCCAATAGAACTAAACTTGGTTTGAACCGAGCCGCTGCTCTGCAAAAACAAAGGAGTTAGAATTGACTTTGAGTGGGTGCTTTTAGAAACAATGCGAGGTTAGATGGTTGGCTCGTTAGTGTGGAATCTAGTAGGGGATTCAGTGATTCGCTCAAATCAATGTAAAAGTGCACTATACAACTTTACAACTGAAGGTGTTATAGATGCTCTGCCGGGAATGTTGCACAGCATGGCATTAAGGGTAAACTTTGTCCCCATAGGGAAATTTGACCATTTGGTCACCTCACCGGGAGCAGTGAGCACCGCGGCGCAGTGCTCAGGGACCCATCTTGTTGATCTTGTTGCTAGGCTTGGTCAGGAATACCTTCACTGCAGGATCTGACCTATTGTGCATGTTTTGGATTGATGACATAGACACAAGGACAAACACACAAACTCACAGAATGACCCAGGAATCTGACCCAGAAGCTTCTGGCTGTGAAACGTGAATGCCAGTCACTCAGCCACTATGCCACTTATCTTTATTGCACTTATTCAATTACAGATTAACTTTGGAAAATGAATGGCAAAGCAGTAAGATCTCCAAGGAAACAAGCAAGTGATGAAACCTTAAAATTAGATAGTGCACTTTTAAGATCATAGCAATAAAAAAATAGGATGTAAACACATCACTGAGAGATACTGTTTCGTTTCTTTCTTGCCAATTTGCTATGGGAAAAAAAAAAAAAAAAATCTTGTAGTTCTTGTTTTGCATGTAGTGGTCTAAGTTTTTACTTTTATTTATTTTTTAATTTTTTTACAATACACTTTCTGGGGCAAAATTGGATTTAATACTTTATAAGAAGAAAAGTTAGGTCTTTCAGCTGTAATGACGCAAATGTGCCAAAACACAGAAGTAGGCTAACCTTATTTTGCCATTTTCAAAGTTGGAAATACCTTGAAACAACTCAACTTTCAAAATAAATCAAACTTTAAACGTATTCTTAATTCGATTCATTTGAAACTAAACGACACAATATTAATTTCTGCGGTGTGTAACCACGGTAACTCAAAAAGTCAAATCAAAGTGACATAATGAAAACGGAACAACGCGCGGAGGTCCGGTGAGGAAAGGCTTTACCGAGAGGGTCGAGCGCGTTTTCATTTCCTTCTATAAATTATGCATATTAATTAGACAGCGCAGAAAACGTGTCGCGAGCGGTATTTTTTTAAATGAGTTCTCCGATGAAGCCATTCATTTTTAATAATTAACCCATCGCGCGACAAGGGCACAGCTTTATTTTGCTTTGTTTTACTATCGCTGATGTGCGGCGAATAGACAGATAGAGACATTTCAAGGACGTCTTTATCTGTTACTTTTTAATTGCTAACTGTTATTTTTTTAAATGCTCTAGCTGATAAGATGATGAATAGCGTGTTCACATTCTCCTAATATTTATAATGGGTCTAATACGTCAAAATTTATTGATTGAGTCATTGAGGGAAATTATTTCGTTCACTGCGCAAAGAACAGATGTGGGTAGAGCAGCCAAAAATTGGATTCAAGTAAGAGTAACATTACTTCACAATAATATTACTCGAGTAAAAATACACAGTAGTGGTCCAAGAAATTACTTAGGAACTTAAGGAGGAGCTGTTGGGACATAGCATCTGATTTATATTTTGAAGTAAATGTAATTTGAAGGACAAAACATGCAATAATACACGTAAATGGTCACATTTTTATATATTTTCCACCTTCAATTCACTCAAAGCTCTTTACATCAAGGAACCACTCACCCATTCACACACACATTCATACACCAGTGTACGCAGACACTGGGGGGCGAGGTGGGTTAAGCGTCTCGCCCAAGGACACGGCATTCACCTGTGGGAGCTGGAATCGCACCGCCAACCTGTGGGTCAGTGGATCTGACCGCTCAACCGACGACGTTTATGTCGAGAGCGGGAATCAAACAGCCAACCTTCGGACCGGTGGACAAACACTCCGCCAGCTGAGCCACTGTCGCCCCATATCACATCTGAAGGAGCGGTGCAAGAAACAAAAATGTTCAGATCGTTTCATCTTGTCAACATGACGTTTTTGTCACTTGTAGATTTACTCACAGTGGGAAGAATCACCAAAACTTTTACTCAAGTAAGAGTACTGTGACTTCAATAAAAATATTACTGAAGTAGGAGTAAAAGTTCGCCGCTGGAAAATAACAGAGTAAATGTAAATGTAACTGAGTACTACCCACCTTTGGCAAAAAACGTGAAAAATTCAAATCGATCAAGTCACTGGGGCTATGTAAACCAGTTTTTTTCCTGCTTTTTAAGGCTCGCCTGCAAAACCAAAAGGCTTCAGGCTACACCCAAGGCAAAGTCATGTAAAAGAGATGAAAAATATTAGAAATGAAGGTGGGTCCTTGGTGGACTCATTTGGCAGTAATAAGCCTTTACGTTTTGTTGTATAGGAGTACACACATGCATTGATTCAGCTGACTGTTCATACATAATAGAGAAGCGCCGCGGTGTCGGAGGAACTTTGAAATTGAATGAAATAAAAATCAAGGATATATATACTCATCCTGTTACATTACTGTCAAAATGTTGTCATAGCAATACAGCTTATTTTTTGAAGCAGACCTACAACTCCATTTAGACGATGATTTTTTTCCATGCAGTTTGCTCCAGATATACAGATACAGATGTACTGAATAAGCAGCTCTTTTAGGCCGTTTGTGGAAATGCAGTAGTAGACGTACAATTTTACTAAGGCCGATCAGGGAGGAGTGCAAAATTTGCTGCACTTTTAAGCCATGTGGGAGAGCGCAATAGGAACTGTAGTCTGTGTAATCTCTCAGTTGTCCAGATATGATCCACAGTAAAAGAAAAATTCAAATCTGTCAACTGGACAAAAAGTTGTTGGAGTGGAAACGTTTCGCTGCTCATCCAAGCCGCTTCTTCATTTCTGGTCAGATACTGGTGGACACTGCCTTATATCTGTCTGAAGGAAGGAGCTAACTACACTGAAACATACTTATTGTTTAGAGTTTCTGTTGTACTTTAAGGCCATGAAAGAACTGTGTAATTATTTTTGCACAATACGGGTGTGAATATGGGCAAATGGGCACTGGGGATAAATAAAGTGTTATTGAAAGTGAAGACCTTTTTCTGTTCTGTGGATTGCGTAGCTCTCGGTCAGTTGAATGTATTGAGTTCTGTATTTTGTATGATATTGTGTTTGGACGTTGTCTATTTTCATTGTGCCCCACATGTCCTAGACAAATTTCTCCGGACAATAAAGACATACCTTATCCTACAGAAATACGACTGCTGTGTTCGGTCTGCGTCTAATTATAAACAAAGTGCGTCGTTAGTTTGCTAATACTTAATGGCATTATTGTGAGGACAAAACTTCGCTCTGGCCTCTGGAAGTTGTGAAAAGAGAAGAAATAGTATAGAACTAGGCACTCAAAAATGAAGATAAATAACTAATACAAAATAGACTTAAATTTAACACAATGAAATGAAATGAAATAAAAAGCATGTATAAACTCATTGCAGTGGATAATCAGGATGCTAGAAATGTGTTAGGAAAGTAAGGAAGAACTTTGGAGCACTAACAATGAACTAGTTGTCTTCAGGTACTGTGCCTTTAAGTTGTTTGTTGTTGGTGGTTAGTTGGGGACACTAGTTATAATATTCAAAGGTTTCTGGATGGAAGCTGAAATGTCTTAATCTAAGAAACCTTACCCTTTTGAAACAATTCTTACTATTCATATTTTGATTAAAAAATGAGCTAATTTGGTTAATCTTTTTCATTACTATTGAAAGAACTCAGAACAAAGCCAAATTGTCTTCCTTCACACTGTCCATCGCCGTGTGTCTCGGCATGTTCTGACCACTTCACGTCTCCATACACCCTCCGCTGACCTTATGTGTCCAGTGTGTTGTATTGTTACACGTCTTTTCTGCTCCATCCGTCTGACAATATCCAGGCGTTGTGAGACAATGTATATGCTCCATGACCTCGTTTATGGTCATTTCTTCTCAAAGCTGAGAAGAGGTGCCAGTACAAGTGTTGGCAGAAATACAAGTCCCAGAATGTCCAAAAATATGGGTGAATGATCCCGAATTCTCTGGCTGTCGAGTCAGAAAGTTCTGAATTTAAAACCTTAAATAAATACTTACAAACCCTTAAATACATCTTTTTTTTTTTTTTACAATTGTAACTTTACTACCGCAGTACTTGCATCAGCTACTGTAAAAATGATAAGTGGTATGATTTATAAAATGTCAATTTAATCAAATACAAAAAATGAATTAAAAATAATATAGTAAGTGGCTGTACCCAATTTTCTTTTCATGCAGTTGAGGAAAATTAGTCTTACCCCAGTACAGCTATATTGTAAAAGTAGCTCTTGGGGTAGAAATAAGTCAGCTGTGTGCTGACTACATCTTATACTAAAGCGTTTTATTGTCCAGGAATGAGGAAGTTAGCTGTTAGCATGATAGTTGTTTTTAGTTTGGCTCTGAATGCAAAACTCCACTCTGGTTTGTGAAAAGCACTTATAAAATAATTTTAGAAACTCATCGTGGGGAATAATTAGAATGCTAATGCGTTAAGGAAGTGAGGATTAACTTTGGGCTTTTGACAGTTCAGATTTCACTAAAAAGCTGTGAAAAGTGTTAATGAAAAGTGTAACGGTTGTGGGTCTGTTAAATGTCTATTAAAAGTCTAATGTCTTGGTGCACATCCATTAACCCTTAGTTTTTTTTTTGTGTTCTTTGAGCGCTGAGCTGAATGAAGGAAGGACCACGAGACACTGGTGACCACCGGACGCACTTTTACTGGCGGTTCTGCACAAATAAAGTAAATACAAATCCTTGCCACATGTAGTACCTCCATGCACATAGCTCATCCACCGCCAAACATTTTTATATTTTTTAGTGCCTAAATACCAAAATAATATGATTATACTGACGGTATGGTTCTTAAAGTGACAGTACAGGCAAAATGTGCAAATCTTACAACACAGTAATAATAAAGGAAATAGGCCTTGAACCATGTAATAACTGTTGAACATGGAATAAAGTTAAGGATTTGGTAAACCTCACAAATAAAAATAAAAGTACTTGTCTCTTCGGGTACAAAAGCAATAAATACAGTGAATTTGTCAAGAGGATAAACTAGTACAAAAAGTACAGTGTTACGCATATACTTACACAGTCACACCTCATTTCTTGGCATCACTCTTTCTCAACCACCCCTCTACCCTTCCGTATTCTAAATAAGGAACATTAAGCTTTTTGTCCCCCTCTAGTGGTTGCTGGGCCCTCTGCATCTGCATCCCCTGCACTGAAAACGACAGTACAATATGTATGGGAAGGTGTGGAAAGCCTTGCCACTCTCTCCCTGCTCAGCTCTCCCCCAGCCCCTGAACTCCATAGCAATACACTCCACATCGATCAGCCTCTGGACAGCCCATGCGGGGTAATAGAGCCACACAGGGCTGACCGCCGCAGCTCACAGGCATACAGATAAAATACTAAAAGAAGTGGCAATGAAACTACAGCCGGATCAACCCAAAACCACCCGCCAAAGAAAAACAGCCATTGATTGAGCAGGAGGGAGAAATAGCAAGAGAGGAATTGAGTTTGTGGTGTTTTGACTCGTGAACCAATGAATATCTGTGTAATACAATTCAAACCCACAATGGCATTTGATAAAAGGCATTGATTTCCATTCATATTATTAACGCCCCAGTCTGGAGCCAGACCTGGGGTTGGTGTTGGGTGGCTGGGCCTTTGCCCATGGGTCCTGGCCAGGCTTAGCCCGGATGGATGACGTGGGTCCACCCTCCTGCAGAGAGATTCTTAGGGGTCGGGTGCAGAGAGGACTAGGCAGTGGTTGAAGGTGGGTGCCTCCCATTCCACAGAGATGGTGTCTAGCCGTTCGGATGTGACAGGCGGATCGGTGAAGCGTCTGCAGTGATGCAGTCGCTGTGTCAGACTGTTGTGGTGAAGAAGGAGCTGAGTCCAAAGGCAAACCACTCAGCTATCATGACAGATAATGCAAGCTGCCGCCTGTTTTCTTTGTTTTAGGACTGTAACAAAAAACATAATATTGTGATACTATATCGATATTAGCCAATATTGTACAAGTCTCTCAATAATGCTGTGGCCTGTCACAATATATTGAATTGCTTTAATCCATTGTTTTATTGCAGCAACAGCTAAAAAAGAAGAGGTAACTACAAAGACCACGATTCTTTGCTCAATTTCAATGCAGACTACATTACAAAATAATTAACTGTTAAATACCTTTATATCTTAATTCTTTGGATTATGACAGCAGCGATTCACACTAAAGTCAAGGTGTTTTAAACGCAAAGCTATCATTTCTACATTCTGTTAGCCTCTCCAAAATATCGTAATAAATATTGTACCTATCATCACATCCCTACTGTGTTGTAGCTGGCACTTGTTCACAAATACTAAGGGCGAAACTTCAGCATTCATTAGATTAAGAATCCACAGTGCTTCACCTTTATTGCTGTACAAACCCGAAATCCAAACACACATTTCCATGTGTTTACCCCGGCTCCTCTGTACACAAAGCAATAACAGACGCATAAACAGATGTAGAGTGAAGATCCCAAATAACATGTTTGTTTTCTGCACAGACCTCCTGACAGCTGCGATTGACTGCCAGTTCGCGGGTATGTGTTCTCCGCGGGTGAGTGATGTTCATATTAGGCCTGTGTCTCAACCATGTTCTACAGTCTAAGATCTTCCGCCGGTAAAACTCTCCCCAGAGACCGGCTAAGTGCCTCTACTTCATTCCGTTGCAACACGCCTATTTCCTGCTGCATCTACCACTCTGCAAACACCCCCCGCGTGATCTATTATTTACACTTTTATCACATAAACAGCACGGATGCACCGGCTCTGCGCGGAATCGCCAAGAAAGTCATTTATGTTCGCTTTCCACATCAATAATAAATGGCTGCATCTCTGAAATAGACACCTCTGCTCTGGAAAATCTGATCACGTCGCACAACATTTTAAGGGTAAACTGTTACTTTTAGTCCCGGCATGAATTAGTGATGAGCGTGAGAGTGCGATCGGCGTACTGGACCAAACCCGCGGGCCAGATTTACCGGCTGGCGTTTTACTCTAAAGGCATGTCAATAAATGGCTTATAAAGGCGGAAACAGCACGGATTGCATTTAGAAAAGTCCATTTGGTTATTCCCAGATCTTGCAGTAAAGTTCAAGACCTTGAAGTTACTGTCAACTGAAGTTATGGACATGAAGGTTTAAGGTGTTCTACCTGAATTTTACAATCTAAAAAAAACGCGAAAAACAGAACTACCGGTAGTTCATTTTTAACTATTTGCAGTGGTCCAAAGTTAATCCTTACTTTCCTTATGCATTCTGAGCCTCCTAATTAACTACTGTGATGAGTTTCTAAACAGTTCTCACAAATTACAGACACCAAAGTGGAATTTTAAAGCTAACAACAACTAGCATGCTAATGCTAATTATCGGACAATAACAGTACGCAGCGGACATATTTTGACCTTGAGCTACTAATACAAGATTTCTGTACTGGGGCAAGATAATTAGGTGCAAGGCCTTTAAAACAACACTGAGGGCAGTTGAACTTTTGAAAAGATGTGATATGAAAAGATTTTTTTTTTATTTTGTGGGCTCCGTTAGCTTGTGGCAAAGCTAGAGCTTGTTAAATTTGTATCTTCCTGGTCATTATTTTGGTAATTACATGACCAGACTTAACCAGCTAGTGCTTCTATTTGTGTCTCCCCATGTTTGCCTGGCAAGTCCAGAATATTTTTTTATACAGAGGGGTATCAGTCTGGTCACCACGGCCTCCGTTGCGTTTCGAGCCAGAACCAAACATGGCCGTCCAATCAGATTTGTTTATTTCAGTGACGCATGTGAAGCAAAGTAGCTCATTGCTCACCATTTTCATCATTTTGAACAAAATCAGATTTTAAGATTTCGGCAAGTAAAGAAATGTCACGATTTCTTATGCATAACACAAATGTAAGCCTACGGTTATATGCTCTTTTGCCATTCAGAGTGGGACTTGCTGTCAAATTTAAATCTTCAAGTTCTGTCTCAGATTGCATAATCCACTTCAAACATGTTTCATAAAGAAATTGTAGAAAGAGTCTAAAATTTGACCTTAGCGAACCATTCTCCCCTCTGTTCTTCCCAAAATTAGCACTCATTTCTCCGGAATTTTGCTGTAGCTTCTTCCAAGTTTCCTATTTTGAAGAAATGCCTGGTTGTGTAGTTTGTCTTTCGTCTATAAAGGTCAAATGAATAGCTGACAGTACAGAGTGGTTGGTTGTAAAGCTTTTCAAATGGATTTATTGAATACATTCTGCTCAAATTTTCCGTTTCCGAGCTTCCCTTTTCACCACTGCGAGGAAATGAGCACAGCTGGTAGGACTCACCCAATTGGACTGCTACCATTTATCCAATTAAATGCAATTACATGCTTGATTAAGAGTCCGGAGGCGGAGTGGAGCCCACCGCTTAATTAGAAATGTTTCACTTTTGTCAGAACCCAGAAAAGGGCTTTAGAACGGCGGATGTCTGTGAACATGAGAGCACAATGATTTTTTAATGACCTCAAATAATCCTTTTAACGACAAAGCGACGTCGCAGCACACAGAGCCCGAAATTCGCTAACTTTGTTCATTTTTCAAGAGAACTATCAAAGTGCTTATCCTCCACCTCTATGTGCTGCTAAGGAGGCTTTGGAAGTCGAATCCCAAAGGAAAACGTAGAGATTTTTTTCCCTCTGTTCATTCTTTATTCATTTTTGCCTCTAACTGCAGCTCAGAGAATTATACAGAATTCAAAGGGAACGTGGGATTTGTAGGTAATATTTGTTTTAAAGGCAAATCAAAGTCAGAAGCGGAACGGTGACCTCGGGAGATGAGAGCGTTCTATGGTGGGAACTTTTTGAATAGGTCATGGAATGGTGGGTAAAAGAATGATGAATCAATACAAAACAGCCACAATTTATTTTGAATCTTTCAAATGGATCCCAACTATTAAACCATTAATGGAAATATATTATGCAAAATCAACTTTAAAGGTGTCTTAAAAATGCAAAAAAGAGAACTATTTCAAAGCTTGTAGTAGTGCAAAATTATTCTTCACTTACCTTATGCATTCCGAGCATCTCAATTATTCACTGCGATGAGTTTATACGCATGAGTCTGTTCATGAGAATAAATGTATTTTATTTAAACAATAAATATACCTCTTAATTGAATAAATAATAAATGGATAAAAGTTAATACAAATTTCTACTGAGACGAACAAGTGGCGTATACTCGACCAGAAGAGTTGCATAGTGCACCTTTAAAACTGAATGTATGGTGAATTTATGAAAATCCACTTAAAGGTGAAGTACCAGATTTTTACCATATTCAAAACGTGAAAAGCAGCTAGTTCATTTTCAGAAACTATTCCTCACTTAACGAATTCTGAGAATCCTAATTACTCGCCATGATGAGTTTATAAGCATTTGTCACAACTTTCAGAGGCCAGAGCGAGTTTTGCCTCCACGTGAATGCTAACAAACATTAGCATGCTAACTGCGCACTTCTTGATTTTCCGACGACAAACCGCTCTCTATAGTTAGATGTAGACAGCACACAGCGGTTTTATTGCTGCTTTTACAATATATCTGTACTGGGACATGTTGTGCTCGATTAAAAAATCAGGCACAGCCACTTTAAGAAACTTAAAGAACTGAACAACTGAATAAATAGTCATAGTTTTCAGTTAGCCCCATGTGGTCACAGTATGACCACTTTATGAGACATCTCCAAAGAGCATTATTAAGCGCGCTATTAGCATCAGAGCAAAAATAACTTTGTGCCATCTTTAATTGATCATAGTTAGCGCTTCTCAAGCTAGCAACACTTTTTCTAACATTACCCCGAAATGCCCTGTATTTTCTTCCCAAACACGCAAAGCCGTCAGTTGACTCACCGCACTCGTAACATCACTCACATCCAAACCAAGCTTTGCATTAAAGATAAAACTCTGTAATCATAAATGCATTTCTTTTCCAAATTGAGGTCAACTTACAAAACACCAAATCGATCCGTGCTAAATGATGGCGCATAGTTCACGGCCCGGCATAAGCCCTCATTCCAAATAACTGATTAACGTCTGCCAGCGAGCCCCGGCAATCTATCTGCCCCTCTCATCAAAAAATGTGATCGTGCCCAATTTTACGGCGGACATAACACGCCGTAACTGGAATGAAATGTTCGGAGCAGAGGGGGATTTCACACCAGATGCATTCATCACATTCGCGTTATCAAGGTAATGGCACTAAGGCTTGTTTGAATATCAGTTCCAGCCATGTATTGTGCAGGTTTTCTAAAGACGTGAAATTGCACGGGCTTGGGTTGTAGAAGTACCGGACAATATCTTTGATTTAAGACCGGGCCGGGATATATGAGAGGCATTCAGAGGTAAAAACACATTTGTAACAGTGAAATAAGGGCATGGAAGTTTGGAGGAGTAAAAGTTGTGTTTGATAGCAGAAGGTACTAGTGAAGAGATTGAAAGTCATACGGAGAGTGATTGGATGTAAAGTGAAATTTTAAAAGTTCTGGCATGGAAAAAGATAAAAAGTTAATTCAAGCCATATTTGTATTTGATAGTATGAGTGGATTTTGTGAAAGGGGCAAACATGTTTTACTATTTTTACTAACATGTATCAACATGCATATGGGTTAAAGTTAGCGTTATTACTTGGTGTTATGTTGTAGTTAATAAGGTACAGGGTACATTGTGTAATCTTGCATTTGGAAATGTTACATGATTTTTTCTGTGGCAACTGACTGACAGATTAAGGGAACATGCTAACATATCTGCTGCTGTTGTTGAATTTATAATATAAGCTAACCTAGACAACGTTCTCTCCTGGCTAAAGCGTGGAGAGAAGCTGGTGAAACAACCTAAGGTCGTCCTGAGTAAGACTAGCTCAAGATTTGGAAATAGATCTCTGGACGTTGCACTGTGACAGCCCACTGCTCCAAAAAGGGAGCGTATGTTGAGCATAAGACAACCTCACAACTCTGTATTGTGCATGACTGAATGGAACAAAATAGTTCAGAAGTTTCATTAAAGGCATAAAATGTAGGTGGCATGTCACACATGATTCCATGGAAACAGAAAGTTAAAACTACTTAGAACATTCTCCATGGGTATATTTAAGTTTTATGCCATACTGTGGAAGATTATAGCCAAGAAACATTTCCATGGAAACGAGCAAGAGGAGGCCCTCCTCCAGGCCATATACGTAGCAGGTTAGTGGAGACGCAGGCCCACTCAGACTAAGGACACATTTGTTTTTCACGGCAATAAACACAACCAAATTGAAAAAAAACATGCTTTTATTTTAGTCTTTTGACCAAAAAGTTACATACTGTGGCATTAAGAGATGGCCATGAAATTGTCAAAAAGGTCAGTTTAGTTCCTCTCTCCTTTAAAGGGCACTATGTAACTTTTCTTGAGGAGGATCTGCCACCTGCTTGTCTCCATGATTATTGTGCTGTCTGGAATGTGTCACCTTAGGCCAAATTCATTACCATACTGTAGAACATTCAAGGCTCAAGGCTTCAACATCTCCATGGAGACAAGCAAGTGGTGTACTTTCCACCAGAAAGGTTACATAATGCACTTTTAAGTTGCAAGTCTCACAAAATCCTGCAGACAGTGAATCGATGGCTCCACTGAAATTCACCACAAACAGACAATCCACTCAGTTCACTTTCTACCAGTTCCCCAAGAAGTTCAACTTCTCACCTCCTCCTGCAATGTTTTTTACCCGGCTTTAATTGCACGAACGGAGTGAATATCTGCTCGATCGATGGATATTGATTATTCCCAGTAAAGCTTTTATTTCTGGAGGCGCTCGGAGTGGCTGCTTATGAAAAGGAAGGACGCGGGAAAATGGGGTATTGACCTCCGAAGAGCAGCTTTAAGCTATGCCTCCTCCATGACCTCCACTGGCTCAGGTTAATAAGTTCACTGTAGAAGAAGCACAGTTTTTCTATAGACCTGCTGAGAGATGGTAAAATGTGCGGGGGGCTTTGTGATGCAGTCTAGTCTGAAAATAATCGCAAAGAAAAGGGTTTTGTCTCAAAGCATGGAACCCAGACACAAAAGAATTGCATATCGACACCTGTCACAGCACCGCTCATTATTAATTGTGTCACCGTGGAGACAATAAACCAATATACTCTAAATGGGCGCCAGTGACAAAAGGAGTTTTAATGGGTAGAGCTCAATTCATGCGGACAATTATACAAGGATATGTGTCCCATGCTATTTCTATAGTTAATGATCCCATATTATGTATTATTCAGGCTATTAAAAGTGCTTTAGGACACCTCAGCATAGTAATCTGGTTAAAGTACCCTAATTAATCCAGCCCTTATTTTTGTTCACACAAAACTCAATTGTTACCAGTGAAGGGTGCATCAAGTAGTTAGAAGAAGTTTAATACGCACTTTAAATTCTGTAAATTAACTCGGTATTGTTTTTAGCATATAAGTAGGTGTATATTGCATATGTATTTTGAGTCATCCGGCACTGTCCTGCATTTAAGGCATCAGAGAAATGCTTTGTGTTGTAACGTTTTCATAACCCCACCCACATCCCTGTACTTGCTTAAAGACTGCATCTACTTATAAAGGGCTTTACACCGTGCGGCGAGTCAGGACGTAAGTCTGAGGGTGCTGTCTGCATGCTAGTCGTTGTTAGCATTATCGAGACAGCAAACAAGTGCCTGGAGGACTAAAGGGGAGAGTGAGGGTGGAGGAGGGGTGGGGCTGGGAAGACTAAAGGGGAGCCTGAGGAGGGAAGGGGTCTGGAAGTATAAGAATCAGAAAAACACCATACATCATTTTAAACGGTTTGCAGTGGTCCAAAGTTATCACACTTACCCTATGCATTCCAAACATCCTAAATATTCACAGTGATGAGTTTATGAGCGTTTCACGACTTTCGGAGGCCAGAGCGGAGTTTTGCCGTCACAGTGACGCTAACAAATAGCAAGCTAACCGCGCAGTTCCTGATTATCCGACATGAAAAGCTTTATAATTAAATACAGAAAGTACACAGCTGACTTATTTTGAACTCAAGAGTTGCTTATACAATATATCTGTACCGGAGCAAGATAAATTTTGCTCAAATACTTGGGGGAAAATATCGCGCACAGGTCCTTTAAGCAAAAATTATAACTGCAGAGGGATCCACGTACCACCTGAAGGGACTTTTACTACAGTTTGAGAACCACTGGTCTAGCAACTCCCTTTTGCACTTTTGACCTCCTTTGTGATCAGAGTTATGAGCTTCCAGAAAAGCTAACTGCTAGCATAAAAACTACCATTTTACAGTATTTCTCACCCACGGAGAGAAGCCTTCAGGTGCCCGAACAGCATATCCGGCCTTGCATTTATTCCCTAACAGAATAAAATGTGCCGTACTGTTTGATCCTGCAACAATTACATCAGCAGCATGTACGTTTTAGCGCGGTAATAGAAGTCACGCGGCTTCTCCGACCGAGCGGCTGTGGAGATATTAGATCAGGAGCATGACTGAGGGATGGCAGTGAACGCACCATGAAATGAGATCTGCGGACCTCTCAAACGGAGTGGCTCTGCTCCGAGAGAGAGACTGCAGAGGAGAGGAAAGAGGACACCGACAATGAATGAGGAAGAATGGAGCTTTGAAATAGACTGGACAGCTATGCAGGCTTTTTAGGACAGTGCCGTTTTTGTACTGATGATGTATTGCTGTAATGCTTTGGTCTCTGATTTGATTGTAACTTTGATCACTAAAAAAAAGTATTTGGTTTGTTTAGTTTTGCAAAATTTTGAATATTTACCCATTTTAGGATTCATTCAGTAAACATGTGGTTAACAAATATCAACTTTCCCTAATGCAAGCCCCACACAAAAAGGACCCACCCAGTTCGCTGTGTCTCCATGGAGATGTTTTTGCTGCTCTGGTATGTTCCATATATGGCGTTAAAAGCTTTTATTCCTAAAAAAAAAACCTTGAAAAATGTCACCCTCTTGTCTCCATGGAGATAGATAAGCTTAGTGCCATATTGTGGCACAGCAGTAACAAGCTGATTTAAAACTTCCAAACAAAACACAATATATGAACTTTAAAGGTCCACTATGCAATCTGTCTAGGGTACACCACCTACTTGTCTCTACAGTGATGTTATTGCCTGTACACGATTTTTTTTCTTGTACTTAAGACAAATATGTTTTTCCTCAGTACAGATATATTCTAAAAACAGGACCAAAATGAGAATCCACACCTAATCTAGTTTTATTCTTCACAAAACAGGAAATGCACTGATAGCATGCTAGTTGCTGTTGGGTTTACCGTGACAATAAACTCTGCTCTGGCCTCTGAAAGATGTGAATGCGGTGGATAATTACTAATTAGGCTGCTAGAGATGCATTAGGTTAAGTGAGAAATCATTTTACTGTTAGCAGCGGTCTGAATTTAACTTTAGTTTTTCTGCCTTTTAAGACGTAATGTCATACTGTGGAACATTTCGGGTAAAGCGATGACATCTCTGTTGGAACAAGTAGGTAATGGCCCCTCCACCAGAGAAGTTACATAGTGCACCTTTAACTCAAACAGCTAAAAAGTAACTCTGCAGCTGGGTGAGTCATCAGCGAACAGCTAACAATGCAGTAGCAGTCTGTAGAAAACACTGGGTTTCTGGACTGGCTGAAGCCTGGTTAATGACGCAGGTCTGGGGAGAGAAAGGTCCAGACCACACCAGAGGAAAATATATACTAGATAGCTTTTCTAAAAATCACACGTTTCAGAACATGATGTTGTTAGTGAAAGCAAATATAAAGAGCAATCAGTGTTATAGAAGTTGTTTTAAAAGCCCTGTTTTTCCCCATGTATTTGAGCATAAATCGCCTTTCCCCAGTACAGATACTGTAAATGGTATAAGCAACTTTTGAGGTCAAAATAAATCTGTTGTCTACATCTAATTAGAAAGCATTTTATTGCGATCAGGAAGTGTGCTTTAGCATGCTGGTTGTTGTTAGCTTTACTGTCTCGGCAAAACTCCGCACTGGTTCCTGAGAGTTCATTATAACGCTAATAAACTCATCGTGGTGAATAATTAGGACGCTCAGAATGCATAAGGTAAGTGAGGAATAACTTTGGACCAATGCAAACTGTTTAAAATGAACTAGTTCTGTTTTTCACATTTTTAAGACAAAAAATCAAGTACTGTGCCTGTAATTTTCAACTGGTTAAATTGAAAAGAAAAAAAGAAGTATTCAAATAGAATTTCTATTTTAACATTTGTATGTTGAACAGTGTAATGTTTAAAATGAACTAGTTCTATTTTAACATTTGTATGTTGAATAGTGTAAACCATACACTCAACATAAACTCCATAATTGCGTACTGCTGTTTCCTTGGACAACTGCGGAAGTGTTTAAGACATATTGTTCTTGTGCCTCTTGTTCCTCTGCAAGATGATTTTTACATTCTTAATGCAACCAGGACAAATCCACTGAGATTTAGAATTACATCAGCAAAGTTTTGTCATTTGGGGGAAACTTACTGTTTTTTGTGTTAGGGCAAACCAGAGCACCCAAAGGAAATGTACGCAGACATAGGGAGAACATGCAAATTCCACTAGAAAGTTCCTGTCAGGTACGGGAATTAAACCTCGGCCAGAGAACTACCCACTCTGCCACTTGCTGGCAGTCCTTGATATCTCTCTGGCTTTTGACACCGTTCAGTGCCAGGGGCTATTAGGGAAGCTGTCACATTATGGTAGCACTAGTCTCATTCATTCTTGGATAGCCCTTGATGAAGTTACCTCAGAAACAATTGAGGTGAGCTCTGGTGTCCCGTAGGGTACAGTACTCAGGCTGTTGCTGATTTAATATTGTTTTATAAATGACCTACTTTACACATAAGCCAAGGCACCATCATTGTGGCCAAACCACCTTGTCAAAGCCTGATCTTGTGAGATCTCAAGCTAACCAGGGTTGGACCTGGTTAGTACTTGGATGGGAGACGGCTGGGAATACCAGGTGTCTCAGTGGGCTGCCTGTGGCAAATACTGTTGTTGTGCCAGACATTTCACCCACATTGCCTAGTATGAAATTGGTGAGTGCATGAGAGTTGGTGGTGGTTGAGCCTAGCCTCTGTCAGTCTACTCCACAGAAACGGTGGCTACAATAGTAGCTTACCACTACCAAGAGTGGAGTGAATGAATAATTTGTTAAGTTGTAAAACGACTTTAAGCATCTGGAAAAGTGTTATATAAGACTACTGGATTATTTTGCCGACTATTGCCTGGGTTAGAGGCACTAACCCAGAGTCAGATAGGCATGACTGACAGGTGGATTAGCCAATCAGGGACACGCATGGTCCATCCGTATCGTAAAAAAATATTACAGGGGGCTGAAAAACATTGCGGATTTCTGCTATATCAATGAGCAAAGCAACTCTGTCAATCTGATATGACATAAATTTGATTTTATTTGTAGATGGTGACCAATGAGCTCCTTCTTTCCACATGTGTCACTGAAAAAAGCCAATCTGATTGCACAGTAACGTTTGTCCGGGTTTGAGACGCAATGGAGACCAGACTGACATCAATATGTATAAAAAATACAGAGAGATATCATTCTGGATTTGCCAGGCAAAACCAGGCCCAACCCTGCTTATCCTCTGAGATCAGACAAGATTAGGCTATTACAAGCAGATATTGCCAACATCTAATCATCTATACAAGTATTGAACCTTAAGACCCAACATGACCCAACAAGACCTGGGACAGTTTCTACGCACTGTCCCAGAAACAACTTCTAGCTGAAGTAGTTTTAAGCCTGAGTCTGGACATCTCATCTGGTAAAACTGTAACATCAAGCACTCATTTCATAGTTTCATAGTTTACTGACAAATTAACCAGATCAGGCATGTACACTTGCCATATTGTTGTGAATGTGATTGGTTTGCTGACCAAGTTTAATGGAATAAAGATTTTGGTGTAACCCTGCATTTGTCCAGGTGGGGGCCTTTTTTCCAATAGAAGAAACAAATTGATCAGACTTATTAGCACACCCTCATCATTAATTATATGTTTGCATTCATCTGAAAATTTACTTTGTTCCCCTTTACATTTTGGCACTTATTTTTCAAAGCGTGAAATCAGAACTTTTCTGAAGTTTACTCCTCTTACCTCCTCCACAAATCACTCGAGTTCACAGGACATATATCAAATGGCAGCACTGTCAACGTTTTGGTCTAAAATAAGGATGCAAGAGACAAGATAAGACGGTTAAATAAGGTAATAAGTCATCGAGCAGACATCTAAAGCCCCCCCCCCGTGCTAGCGTTAGCACCGTGTGTCAAGCGAGAGCGCTGTTTTGTTAGCGCTGACACACCGGCTCTGTGGCATTTAGGCTGCATGCAGATATTGATGGCCAGGCCTTTGAAAGAGTCGAACAAAAATGTCAGCAAGCCTCCACACCGCCACTGAACAGAGAGGCTAATCCTTCACGCGCCGCACAAACCCAAAACGCGCTGACGGTGGAGTTGAGAGGAGGGAAGGAGAGGAGTGACAAAAGGACAATAGTAAAAAAAAAATTAGGTAACACATAGTAAAAAAAAGTTGGTAGACACATAGTAATTTTGCAGTTTAGTCCAGTGTTTTTCATCCTTTTTGAGTCACAGCATATTTGTTTGTAGAAATGTTTCAGCAGCACAACACCTTTTAAAATAATGCCAAGTCTTTATAATCTAAAAAAAACAAAAAAATATGGTATATAATGTTGCAAATATTGTCCATTGCCACTGTGTCTGGTTCTCACATTTGATTATGATGATTGTTTTGCCTTATTTTATGGATCAGAAGTTGCTCAGGACAATTAGAAATGGTAAAAAAAAAAAATTCTACCGTAAAATCTATGTGTGAGCTGTGGGGATGAGACTGTTTTTGAAGCGTGCGCTATTGCATCTGAGAGTCTTGTATTGTTGTCCCGAGGGCAGCAGGGTGAAATACTGTTGCAGTGGGTGAGTGTGGTCCTGTGTTATTGAATGTGTGATGCATGTTATGGCTTTAGAAAGAGCTATGCATTTTGATTGATTGTGGGTGCTGGCCTTTTCAAGAGCTGAGAGTGTCACTTGAATCTTATTTTTTATCACCTAACACTTAGGGATCAGGTTAAGTTTTTTCTTTGTTGAACAGTTTACCATTTCTGCATTTTACATTGATACTTTGCAGTGACATCACACTGGGGGCATGTCTACAGCAGAATGTTCAATAGTTACCATGGTAATATAATGCACACATTAGCAAACCCAGCCAAAAGGTTTGTCTGAAAACTCAAGAAAAAATACAAAATGGATTTAAACAACACATTTCAAGGAGCCTTTGATCAATATGAGCCTTCATGGTCCTGTTTAGATGTTTGATTTTCAATAAAAAGGTGTGTGACTAACTGAAAAACTGTTGGCTAATGCTGGTTAGCATTTGACTGTAGTATTACTTGAGAGGGTGTCGTAACGTCTGGAGGGACCAAAGATACAGACTCGGGAAAACAGTTCAACAGCGTTAACAATACGAAAATGTGAATGATAGTTGTCGGAGCTAAGTCAGTTCTTTGTGGTCAGTGTTGTGTTAAAATAAAGCCTAAATTAAAGTGTAACAAAGCCTCAGACAGAACAGTACCTACAGTTAGCCTCACACTCCCAGGGAATGTTGATGACATAAGCTGCAAAGTGTCAATATCAATATATTTCTTTCTAACATATTGACTCACCCATAATTAGTAATATTATGGCTGACCTCAGTCTGTGATCTGTGATTTGTAAGTGTTACCCCCCTGCTTTGTCTCCATGGAGATGTTGCTTTGACTGGTATAATCCACAATATGGCATTAAACTATCTCGCATTTATTTCTGTACTTTAAAAAAGAAAGCATTCTTTCTACGAGTGGGGTCACGTCTCCACAGAGCTGACCTGTTACTTGGCCTGTTGGTGCCTCTGCTTATTTATGCTATACTGTGGAACATTCAAGGCAAAGCAATAATATCTCTATGGAGACAAGTAGATGGCAGGGCCTTCAACAAAAACTACCTACATTGTTTATCTTAAGCACACACCTACTGTATATAGGGCTGAACGATTGTGGAAATATATTGAATTGTGATTTTTCTGCGAAGCATTGCAATTACGATTTGTGGTTTGATCACAGGATTCTGTTCAAAGTTTACATTTTAAAGTTGTTCAGCGCAATTAACTTTTGAGAGAAGACGGAAATTTAAACTAATCCAAGAATTCCATACATTCAGAACATGTTTGTAGAGGTCTAAACTACAGGGTGAGCAGGTTTTTTTAGTATAAGAGGATAATTTGTTGTTTGCAGAGGAACTGTAGTATCTGCGATTTGCTAAATGCGACCATTGAATCGATTGCGATTAATCTTGCAGCCCTACACCTATTAACCTACCCGAAGACCCAATCGAGAAAACACACAAGTCTAAGAATCCATATAAACTTCCAGATAATACAAAAATCTGTGCACAACTCTTGTTTTAAAAGAACAAATTGAACAAGACCCTGAGCTTCATTAAGGAGACCGATGCATTGAGTTGCGTGTCCACTGCTTCCTCCAAGGTGAACGGATTAGTTTCCAATAGCGTCAGCCCAGAGCTCCACATCACAGCACCGCTCACAACTCCATTACAATCAGCGCAGTTGGCTCAATAACAAGTAATGCAGACATCTTCCACTGCAGGGGAATTAGCAGAGACACACACAGCTTTAATGAATTAATTAAATCTAGCTCCATAAAAATGATAAATACGGGCCATTGTTTAGAAATCCATTAACAGCAGAAGTAAAGCCTTGTGTCTCGCGTCCTCTTATGCGTTCGCATTGATTAAGATGCACTGAAACGACACGTCATGGCCCTGGAGTCATGGGTTAGCAGTATGTAAAGATAATGGTATCGATGAAACGTCACAAGTGAATTATAGTTTTTTAGTGCAAGTCCATATTACGTATTTACAAAAGACGCTTTTGTCAATAAGAAGTCATACAATAGCTGAAACATAACTTGCTAATATGAATATTGCTACGGTAGCTCGCATTAATCACGCTGTATTGTTTGTCGGTACAGATTAAAGCTTTTATCAATTTCAGAGAGAAATTGTGACAAAGTGGTTAGCATTTTCATCTCACAGCGAAAAGGTTGTTGGTTTAACATTTTGGTCTGTTTTTTGAC